>JAMKCH010030827.1:0-16728 GCA_023653785.1 Ophioderma brevispina | reverse complement strand
TTCTCGGGAGAAGACACATTCCACAGAGTTTTGGCTTTGCCTTTCCGTTTGAAGGACAAGGTAAAAACAGCCTGCTCAAAAGAGGCTGCTTCAGCTACTACACCGTTAACAATGTTCCTGAGGGAAAGATCGTCAGAAAACGGTATATAAAAGCACGGTATATAAAGTTCGGAGTACATCTTTGATAGGTCAGACAAGTCTCTCTTGATCCTGGCTTCCGTTGACTCTTTATGTTGTTCACTAGTTGTGTATGAGAGTTGGTTGAAGTCCTGCAGAGCAATGTTGTACTCAGATGTTACTGACATTGACATTGTCCACAGTGATCTCTGAATTCCCTTTACACATCTGGGTGCTTGTTCTCAAGCTCACTCATTTCTTGAAGGTAGAAATAGACAGATTTCAAGTGGTTGAAGTGTCCAGCTGCTGCAAAATTTGACAGGCAGTCAGCAATCGACTGGAAGTGCATAAGCCAAGATCCTGTTCGATCTGTTGTGATCAGTGTTTTAGGAACCTGCAGGATCTTTTGATACTTAAGTCATATAATTTACTTGTCTTCGACATTGATTCAAGTGTAGTCTTTCTGTTCGGAATTTCTTGTTCAACTGTGGTTATTGTGTCAGATGTGCTGATATACTCTCCAAATTTGTCTCGCCTGCTAACCAATGAAGAGTACATTTCTTCAGTCTGTTCTACCAGTGATGCAAACTCGGGACTCTCATCCACCATTGCTGACACAATCAAGTTCTTAAGGCCTTTGTCTACCAGCAGATTGCCACGGAATGCTATTTGGACTGATTTTCCTGTCATCATATGCACCACCGCATTTTCACCGTAGACAGTTTCTAGGGTGTTCTAGGGTTCTAATTCCTTTGCCTTGCATCAGTTTACCAATGGTTCAAAGAGTTGGTGTTGATGCCATTTCTACTAATGGCACTAGACGATCAAGGTTTTGGTAAACTTCTAAAAGCACCCCTTGATGGTATCCACGGAACGGTTGTAGCTCCTTTTGGAATGCGTTGACAAACATCCTCCATCATGAGGGGAGGTTAATGCTCTACCAGGTGATGGTTGTTGATATTTTGTAGTTTAGACAGATGCTCCTGCGAGTCTTGTAATTCTGCAAATGCTGTGAATGGGCAATGTTTGAGCCATATTTAACAATAGGAATACACATTTCTTTACTTTATACTCAGTGCAGGCGACCTGTGGGGAATCTTGCCCCCTGAAAACTTAGTGATTTTCTGCACATGTGCACATGTGGCAATTTCTGCACGTGTGGCAATTGAAAACAACATGCCTATACTATACTAACAAATTAGAATATATGCTCAGGGGTGGATTTAGGGACCGCGCAAGGCAACGTCAACGGGCGCAACGTCAAAGTTCCTCACGCCCTCCACGCTTTTCAGAACTTGGATCCGACTGTGAAGGCGAGCGTAGCGAGCCGGAAAATTTGGCGCTCACTCCACTCTATGGATCCGCCCCTGATGCTTGCCCCATCCGAAAATATATGTGCCCCCCCCTGAAAAAAAGCTGGTTACGCCACTGCAGGCGACTTGCTGGAGGGCGAGTAGCTTATCTCTGACTCAAAATTTAACTTAAATAAGCTACTGTAGGAAACCTGCATTATGTAGAGCTGTTCACTGTAATGTCCTGTTATTGTCCCAGGAGTTTTTTTGTTGCGGTGATGCATTGTAATAGGGAAAAGTCCACTTGGCGGCCTTTTTGTCTCAGTTTGTGGCCATTTTGAATTCCATTTCAAATTTAAAGCATGTGGAATAAAATTATTTAGGTACAAATGTATTCATTATCATCTGAACCTTTCATTGCAAACTTTAAGTTGTTCTATTGTTTTTAATGTATTTAGTAAAAAACTCGATTCCGGCGGCCATTTTGGGACGCCATTTGAATTTAAAATCTGTAAATTCTTTAGGCACAGATGTATTCATTAGCACCTGAGGACTTTCCCATCATTGCGATCTTCTTGAAAAATTAAGTCGTAATATTCCTGTTCTATAAAACGATGATAATAATATACATAACATAATAATCCATCTATTTTAGAATGATATTGCAAATAAAAATACATCACGTTACGTCAAATAAACATAAAACGGGAATGGGATTTGGCGAGGGGCAAAAACACATCAGCCTACAACAAAAATTTTCTACCTGGAATTCATTGTTTGTGTGTGTCGGGTGCAAATCACAATGCGCGCGTGCGACAACCCCCAGGTTGGTCAGTCAACAGCCGCTCAGTTACCAGGGGGCCCAATTAAATATGCGCAAAATATGCCCAGTCGCACTGATTGTTCGTCTGGTTTAAACATCTCTTACCCACATACGGCGCGGCGATGAGGACAGTGAGAGTAGAGTAGACTGGAAACATTTTGTTTACCTAATGTTTGTGGCGGAGTATTTCCCCGACTCGGGGTGATGAGTTGGACGTTCACCCTACAGATCGGAGGGGTCCACAGATATGGGTTGAAGAGTCGAGTGTAAATTTCATCGCCTCTTAGCTTGTCCTCACCGGGACCAGAGGGAGGGCGGGTTGGAAGAGGCTAGTGTAATTTCAGCACCATGCACAATCGCATGCCACATTTTGACTATGGTTAGGCATGGGTCTCGAAAGATTTTATTGTTTTTTGGGAGGGGTGCGTTGCGGGACTTCGAAAAAAAAAGGTGGACTTTTTGGTATTTAAAAAAAACGATCAAATTAAATTATTTAAAAAAAACTTTTGACTTTTTGAACACCCCATCATCAAAAAGAGGACTATATTAGTCAAATTTCTGTAAATTTGGACCTTTTTTATCCAAAAAAATCCAAAAAGTGGACCTTACCCCCCCCTGGCCTTGGGTTAGAGGTACATGAGGGACAGTGCTTTTTCTTTGGGTCAGAGGACCGGGCCTCCCGTCACAAAACACGTGACTATTCATTTTTAAACAAGCAGCAAATGCTGGGGAATTAATTTGTTAATTTGTGGGAAGAGTTCCACGTTTTGTATAAAAATAGAAATATGAAAAGAAATCACAAAATAAAAGCAAACGTGTAGGAGGCCATCATGTTTCACATAAAAGCGATAGGGAAGAAAGAAATGACATGAAAATCATAGAAAAGTCGGGCTATAGGGGGATGGATAATATCGGCGAGTTATGTGGCGCGAGTTATGGGCGAGTTACTGTTAGACAATGGGCGAGTTACTGTTAAAGACCAGTGGGCGAGTTACGTTAGACAGTGGGCGAGTTACTTGTAGACCAGTGGGCGAGTACTGTTAGGACAGTGGGCGAGTTACTGTTAACCAATGGGCGAGGTTACTGTTAGACCATGGGGCGAGTTATGTTAGACCAGTGGGCGACTTACTGTTAGACCAGTGATCGCGAGTTACTGTTAGACCAGTGGGCGAGTAATGTTCTAGACCACTTGGGCGAGTTACTGGTAGACCAATGGGCGAGTTAACTGTTAGACCAATGGGCGAGTTACTGTGAGACCAATGGCGAGTTACTGTTAGACCAATGGGCGAGTTATGCTTAGACAATGGGCGAGTTACTGTTAGACTGCACCAAATTGTATTATAAGCGGAAACGTCAATTGCTGATATAGATTCGCGACTCACATGGTTGCTTCGCAGCCATTGGCCCGCAATCAGATCGTCAAATAAAATTGGTCCCTGGTGAAAAATAATTGAGAATCCCTGTGATATAGAACCATGCAAAAAGAGCAAATAAGGGTGAGTTAATCTACCGTGGTAACTTGGTTTGTGAATAAAATAAGCCTATGTGATTAAGTTACTATTAATTTTAAATGCCCGATTTCAAAGTCTGCCAAATTAGGTTTAACCCATACAAGGGTTGGTTATGTTCGGATCTCGGTGGACCCAAGCTTTGACTTCAAGACAGTCAATTGGGATGGACCATGTTATAGAAAATTTCTGGAACTCCAACTTTTGCTCTAAACAGCAAGTACAAACAACTTTTTGAAGAAGACAACGAGCGTGCGAAAATATAAGCCTAACACATTGAATCTAGTAACTACTGGTATCTTGAAGTACAACTTTTTGCGTTGGCGATGTGGATCCGGACCTCAGTCAAGACGTTGTCCATCCATGGCCCTAAACCCAAAAAAAAAGTGCAAATTGAAATGTATTAAAAACAATTTTCACAACTTTGTTTTTCCACTAACCCTGTTTGTCCTAAATGAATAAAAATAGATAAGCAAATCATTCAAACAATAAATCACTAAACAAAAACCAAGTAATTGTTCTAATCATAACTCGCCAATTGTCCAACCGTAACTCGGCCCCTAACTCGCCGCCCCCTAACTCGCCGACTAACCATTCCATTGGCCTAACAGTAACTCCCCATTGGACTAACATTAAACTCGCGCCCATGGCCAACATCAAAACTCGCCATATGTCCTAACATGTAACCTCTCCCATTGGTGCCCAACAGTACTCGCCCATAACTCGCCGACTAACCATTCCCCGGCTATATATGGAATGACCGATTTTTACGGAAATGCCGTAATAATAAGTTTGCTACTTACCCATTTGAAAAGACAATTTTTAATTACCTGTTCACATGGATGACTTTAGGGGTCATTGGTGACGCGCAAGCTGTAGGTCCCCCTAACATTGAAATTGAAGATGAATTGAGGAAACAATTCGTCAGACAGCTGTATAGCGCGGGGAAATAATTCTAGTTTATATTGAGCTCTGGCTAAGTAATTATGCACCTTTAATTTTTAGGGAGAGGATAACTCAACTGTTTTAGACTAATAAGAACCCTAGGAACAACTTGTGTTATATGTGCCAAAATTGAGTATCCGGGCGAAAGGCCTGATTTTCGCAAAACTTCAAATGGCCGCCAAAAATCAATTAAATAGCCTACTAGGATTCTTAATGTTTGCTTAGAACAAAAATGGGTTTTGGTTAATAAAATGGTAGTTACGATAAAACACACACAGTCATTAAAATTGGTATATTTAATATTGTTTAACATGTTTCAAATCTAGAGGGTGGTCGTAGGGCGGCCAATATGGCTGGCAAAACATTTGAAATCTACAAAATGGGCAATATGGATTGACTCGTATTTGCCGATAAATCAAAGTCCAGCCATGTCCGTGTGGTGTCAATCAATTATTATATAACATCTCAATGGCCAAATAAAGTTATATCTGACATTTAAATATTTGTAATAAAGCTTTCAATCAAAATGGTGCTCGATTAAATGCTACTGAAAAGTAAAAACACCATAGAAATTGCATTATAAAAAAACCGCTATCATCTAGAATTACCGTCACAGCAAACTACATAATGTCATATCTTTATACCGTTGGTATTTATCACTAGGAACGACATGGGATTATGTGCCAAATGATATTCTGGACGAAATTCCTGATTTTCGCCAAATTCCAAATGCCCGGCAAATCAATTAAAAACAATACTACAAATTACAAATACAAAAAAACACTTTTAATAAAAAAACAATGATTTTTTTTAATACACTTGAATGTTCAGATAAAAGCAACACACATCTTCAGTTCAAATGGTATTTCAATATGCTAACATTTTTTCAAATCCATAGATGTGGCCAAAATGATGGCTGCCGAAACATTGAAATCTACAAATGGCATGTAGTGGGTCGTATTTCACCCTAATATCAAATCAATTTGTGTCAAACAAGTAACTAGCTCACAATACCACAATAAACTTATATCGGACCTTTCATATTTATAATAATTGCTTCAAACCAATTCAAATGGCTCCTAATGGATACTGAAAGGTGAACAACAGAAATGTGGCATACACTTCTATCTCTATTTAAACTTAAACGGTAATATACTAATTTATTACGTTGGTTAGTCCTTGTATGTGTCATTACGGTGACTTGAGCCAAGCCCCCTTCTAATACAATAAGGCCTCAACCAATATATCTCAATTTGTTTCCAAGGGTAATATGATCCCAAGAACAACCTAGAAAGTGTGCCACAAATTCTATCATGGGTTAAAAAAGCCCGATTTTGGTCAATTCAGTGTTTCTGACATAACTGAGTCCAGGTATATCAGGCAGGGTTCATAATTAACCGAGTCCAGGATCACAGACAGTGTTCATAACGTAACTTGAGTCCAGGTAAATCACTTAGTGTTCATAACGTACCTGAGTCCCAGGTTATCAACAGGTCATCAGGTTTTTACAACAAGCACCTGCCTTGCATTTGCAATACATGCAACACTTGATCATATAGCAAGGACACACATTCTTGCGAGTATATTGCCACATGTGTAGTATCCTGGCAGGCCTTTGTGTTTTTTGAGATCATAATCTCAAGGACTATATCAATTAAATTGGCTCTTCTTTCACACCATAACGCATATGACTAGGGAAGTCATCATTACGATGCATCTGTAAATGGTCAGTGTACTCACAGTTACTGTTTGGTAGTACCGCGCAAGGATATGTTCCTAACATTATTGAGTACAATCTCTCAAAGTTCACCTTGAGTTCCATTCCTTATAAATGCCGCAAAACGCAGGTCGACAAATGTCTTCAGGTCCATGTGGATAGTTTTTGAAACACCTTACCAAGAGTGTAGCCGCCATCTGTATGTTGCTTTCGTGTGCTGTGACTGTCAAAATTCTTGATCAGAGAAGGATTGTTTGTTTGTAGTTTGTGGACAGCGTTCAGGGCTGAAAATCAGGGTTATTCGGTCCCACCCACACAGCACATGGTGTTGCGGGAAGACACTTTGTAAGCTCATCTCCTAGCGGCAAGTAGGATAATATTGATCTTTTCACTCCTGAGTTGCAAAAAAAACAAAAACACAAACATAGCTCGTTGAGGTAGCCAAATCTCTCCAATTTACTATATAACAGAGCACACAAAGACATCCGCGTCCTGATATAGGCCATTGTGGATGTAGGGTTCGAACATTGATTAAAATGTCTTGCATTTGGGAATAATTATCATCCTTTCAATCATCTTTCTCCACGATGCATTAAGCGAGGGAAGGGAAAAGTACACCCAGGGATACCCTCAACCTTTTGTGGATTGCAGGTATAGAATTTTGTTTGCCATTGTAATTGTAGTGAGCCACTCATCAAAGCTCTCATGATTTTCATCCTTAATCCATGGAACAAACTGCTAGGATCATATCCCCGCACAAGATCGAGCCAATTTTTGCATTCTTGCTTGGTAAACGATATAATGGCTTACTTGAGCTGGTGAGGTTGTAACTACTAATCGATAAATGAGGACCAAACCTCCCCCCCACAACCCACAAAGCCCTTCCATGACATTTCTTGACATCTATGGTCACAAAGCTGGGAACAAATTGTGGTGAGACCATGTTATTTTTGAAACATACAGAGAGGACCGCATCAAGAATGAGAACGAGAGAACAAGAGCCAAACAAATGTGTTTTTTCTTGATGTGATATCAACACCAAACAAAAACTCCCAGTTGAATTAAGAGACTTTTTGTCATCATCATCATCAACACCTCTATACCTTGATATACATTTTATGTCACTGTTAAAAGACCTACATCCATATCTATCATCAGGTCACAGATGTCTTTGTGTGGTCTCTTATCCACAACACAGTTAATTGGAAAATTCTTGCCTCAAAGAGCGCGGGCTTGTTTCCCAAGCTCAGGAATAAAAGACCGTATGACGCACTCTCAACCGTATCGGCATGGCGCGGGGAGACAAGCTTATGCGACTACTAACTTGCAGCCCCCGCAACGCTCCCTTGCAAACTAAAAGAATCTTCTCTGATCAAGATTTTGACAGCGTGTCCCAGGTACATAAGTCACAATACATGACGGAAACCCATCCTTGGACAAGTTCCCCAAACCATCAACAGACCCGAAACGTTTGATGACCTGAGTTTTGCTGCATTTTATAGCAATGACCACAAGGTGAACTTTTAGAGAACAGCTTGAATCTGAAATATAAAGTGAAATAAAAAGAAATGTGCATGAACACACAATTTATCCCTGACCTTTACTCAACTGCTTACGCAGTTGAATGTTTTCATGATATTCATATTTTTCGGCTTTCTATGCTAAAAAAATGAAACATTTGGTTAAGCAATGGGGTATATTAATAATATTTTCGCTGCTGATCCATTTTCACCCCACTCCAATGGGTTTACACATAATCATGGGTTTTCAGTTCCATAGGTTGTCGAATATGGGTGACAGAAAAGATGGATCAGCCACAAAAATCTTTCATATCCTACCTCATTTCTTCACCAGTTCCTTCATTTTTTTCAGCATAGAATGTCGACAATATCCAGATTTAGAAAACCTCACTGCGTCCACAGTGAGTAAACAGGTCAGGGATCCAATTTTGTGTTTTTTTCATGGCACATATTTGCGAGAATCCAGTCGTCGTAATTACTCGGGTCGTTCATTAGCGGTAAATTTATAACTTGTCAAATTAAGCAATTTTACGGTGAAATTTATTTGAATGAACCTGGTAAAATGAACTATTCTGATGCGTAGGCTCGTAACAACCCCAACCAACTCTATATTTTTTGGCATAATTATGATTAATTTGAAAGAAGTTATATATTATATATAATATGTTAATAAAGATAAGAAATGCCGGTACCTAGGCAAGCCAATTGACTCTGTCCACTCTACTTGCATAGTACAACAGTAAAAATGTCTGGAATTAAAATCGTTAACATTTTGAAAAGGCTGGTACAAATATTTTAACTAGTTGATCACACCTGACGATATGGTCCCGAAACGGAAATTTCTATAGTATTAACACTCAAAGCTGGTCTATACATTTTCGGATTTAATTGAATCTTTAACTAACAGGCTTGACAGGTTTACTATTAAAGTTGATAAAACCTCGTCTGATTAATATGAATATTCGTCTTGGATATCATATTTGGTTGTCAGATGCCATACGGCAATTGTATTGTCTAAATAAGAGTGGGTGGCTTAATGGAAAATACACAGGAGATCGGCTAATTACAATTGACCAAGCTTATTTGCTTGAAGCAGTTATCAACTAATAAACGTCTAGAATATTAAGTAATCTTCCCCTGCATAAAATAATAATGAATATTTATCCTTGTCTACCTGCAGTATTTAAATTTCATAATTAACGTCTAGCTCTCTTCCATTCATCATTATCTATTGTTCTTCTTTTGTTATACATGACCAATATTTTTCGGAAGTGTTATCTATACGAATCTAGATGACATTTCCACAAAAAATGGTCATGTATAACAAAAGAAACATATTACAGGAATTGGTGTAGAAGCACAGTCTACCTTTGTCTGGGGGAGGGATTATTTAAATTATAATCACATTATGGACACCTGACATGATCGCAATCTCCCTGTAATTAAAGTGATAAGCAGCGATTTGCTAATCCGAAACATCGAAAAAATCATCAAAATTCATATTTTGTATTTTTAGTACTGGCATGGATATGCGAACATAACCTGCAAGTGGTTGGTTTGAAATCCGTGTATTAAAAACAAGGCAGTAACTTTTATCTGATTCTGTAATTTCTATACGTGCGTATCAAAATTCCAACTTGAGATCAAAAAAGCCTTTCCCGGTGAATATCCCCGACTTTAAGCACGATATTGTGCACCATGATCAATACAGTTTGACCTCAAACACAAACATTATTAATCTTTGTTTATTCTGTACCAGAGTAAACCACAATCAGCTGTTTAGTGTAGATTTTGAGACGCCATCGCTGTATGTCTATTTACAGGATACGGTATGATAAATTGCATCAAATACTCCATTTTTTCACTATTTGGTTGTTTGTTGTTACATTAAAGCACTCATATGGAATTGTACAGACGTATCCCTTATTCATAAGTTTAAAACATTGCATTTCCACATGTTTCGATTCTCTCGCATTTAAGAGAGATAGTGGCGAGACAAACATAAAAGTCCACAGCGTACGGTTGTTATAATTTATTTCGCAAACAGGATTGTATTCAAAATATATAAGCTAAGTAAAAAAGTATAAATGCCAGGTATTATTATATTATTATTATTTTTAAAATTATAAACGGCATGTGTCCGAAATGGTAGCGAATATTTGAATAAAATCGCATTTAATTCTTTGCTCGACGTTTATGTAAGATAAACTACTCAAAACAGACCATTCGCGGAGGTATATTTCACTTGCTAGTTTTTGACATGTTTCGCTTGCGGCCCGACACGGTGAGAAACTAGCGAGCTCAACACACCTCCAGACGACCATTATATTTATCGTCTGTTTGGAGACCTTTATCTAATGCATACACTTCTAGTGCATGCTATGTTTCTTGTTATCCAATGTTTTCTAGTGCGTTTTCTACCACGGATCGGGTTCGAGAGGGTTATTAGAGTCTATACTGTACGTGTTATTAGACAGTAGGAACGCCAGTGGCATTATTATATCCGGTATATTTTTACAGGACGTGACCCTTGATATGATGTCACACAATTTTTAATCCAAGCGCGAGTGCGAGTCCTCGAAGAAAAATAAAAAAATCGAAATGATATTGAAATTTTCGGTTCAATTTATGTAACTCATCACGTATAGAAGATACTAAACTTTGATTTCCTGTAAAATTGGTAGAAATATGTGAATTCTGTGCGAGAAACTTAAGATAAACTCGCCGAAAACACGTACCAAAATGGGCGAAGTCAGAGTCACGAACTACAAAAAAGAACATACTAGGCCCATGAGAATTTGATATACATTAGTTTGTCTGCATGCGTGACAATGACACCCAAGCATGTCTTGTTTTGTCTTGATACTGGCCAACAATCCTTGGGAATTCAAGCGGTCAGGAAGAGTGCACATGTGGTGTTTTAATCTAGTTCTTGTTGTTTAACATAGTCTTTTATTGCTTCTTTGAAGAGTTGAGTCGATTGGATGTTAACAATGTGTTCTGGGATTTTGTTCCAGTCAGACAAAGGTCGTGGAAAGAAGGAATATTTCATACAGTCCTTATTTGCTGCAATGGTGCAATAGGCTTTGGAGTTGTGGAAGCGTGATTGACGTTGGATAGGCTGTAGCAGATTTCCGGTTGGGAGCGACAAGTGACCTAATCGGCTTTGTTGAAAGATGGTGATTCTTCTGATTTTACGCCGAGATTGGAGTGATTCCCAGTCTAGCGATTTAATCATGTTGGTGACACTGCCTGGTGTGCGTGAAGCATAGTCGTTACAGACAAAACGTGCAGCTCTTTTTTGTATCATTTATATTTGGTTGGCGAGGGTTTTGCTTTTGGTATGCGGATCCCAAGCCGCAGAAGAGTATTCCAATAATGACCGGACAAGAGATTTGTACGTGACCTCTTGATTTGTTTAGAACATAGAATGTAAGTTACGCTTGATAAACGTAAGTAACAGTGGTTTTTTTTTTTTTTTTTTTTGGCGTAACCAGCGGGGGGGGGGGGCAGACTTCCCCGCGGACAATCCCCAAGCTTCCCCAGAGATTTCCCAAGTGAAAGGTAAACAAAGCTACGATTGTTCATTCCATCAGAGAAGATGATTCCATCGACCAAAACATTAACTTCTATGGTAGTGGATAGTAAATTGCTACCTCAGTCTACAGTGTTATCTTATATTGATTCCATCAACTAAAACATTGACTTGTATGGCAGTGGATGGTAAATTGGTGTATCCTTGGTATTAGACGTGTATTATTACCGGTATTATTTTAATCAGACTTATGTCCGATGGAATTTTTAAAAAAATCCCATAATCCCCTCACGCCTATTGTACCCTGTTGTAATCGTCTCCACATACGGTCGGACATAAGTCACTTATTACCAGACCTAAATTGGTTGGTATTAGCGTCGGATATAAAATGGCAGTGTGAACGCGCATCGGATTTAACTCTATCGGACCATGGAA
Source organism: Ophioderma brevispina (assembly GCA_023653785.1). NCBI lineage: Eukaryota > Metazoa > Echinodermata > Ophiuroidea > Amphilepidida > Ophiodermatidae > Ophioderma > Ophioderma brevispina. Next base: position 4,836 of record JAMKCH010030827.1, on the reverse strand, counting down.
GAAAGAGATAAGAAGGAAGCACATCGACCCACTTGCTTTTGAACGATCTATCTGCCGCCCTGTAATTGCAATTGTTATTCATATTCTCTCAAGTGGCAATCCTAATCCGATATTCTCGCTCGAGAAAATTCCAGTTAATGGTTGTTTCTTCATTGCGTAAAGATTCCGGGTCATCGAGAATCAGCGAATCAGCACTCGATGAATGCTCGAATAAAATACTAAAACATATGGTGGCTTACAATGGGGTTTTGGCTTTGGTCGGGAACCAATGCTCGTTCCGAAAAAAGAGGGACTAGCTGCAAATGCGGGACTACCGCTAGGGGTATCAAATTCACAATAATCAAGTTCTAGTCCCGCTAGGGGTACAAATTCAGTTGTGATTGTGACTGGTTCAATGATACAAATAGGAAAAATTAACCTAAACATATCAGCAAAATAACCATAAGTGACCTTATTCTGCAGCGAAGCGTTTAGAAAAATAAGGAAATTTATTTCGGGCAAGATGACTGGTCGCCAGGTTGTTGCATCCTCCTTTTGCGCCGGTTGCTATGTGTTTGCCTCGCTATGCAGGATGGGTGCTTTTTTACTTTTTCCCGCCGCTATTCGAGTTGTGTCATTACGCTGCGAGTTACCGTCCGTGCAGGATGTCTTTCTGTTCAAGCTTTTTGAAAAACACTGTCGGAATTACGTTCTGTACTATCACGATAAATACGTATGGATTATCCATCAAATGATAAATGAAAAGTAGCGCAGCTTGTTTCGAGACTTCTCAACCAGTTCATAATTCAAAGAGTGATTAAGTTATATCTTCAAATACTACGACTAGGACTTCGTCAATAATGCAGCTGAGATAAATGTACCAATAATTTTATCTCATCATGCTAAAAATTACTCATTCATTTTGATAAGATGCACATTCGCAGGTACTTGAAAATGTAAACATTGCAAAATTCTGCTGGAATTTGACAGGATGATCATGACTAAATTTGCGTTTTATCGATTATGGAGAAAGCCGATTAAAATTGTTCGAACCCTTAAAAATCGGCCTTTTAACGGCTATATGCGTCGTTGACGTTCCTACTGTACATATTAAGGCATTAGAAGACCGGACATTTTCTCCATCCCTAACTTAAATCTCTTGCGCATATCCATGACCAAATAATATTTCACCTAAATTACAATTGATCTTTCAACTATAGCTTGTGCTTTCTCGAAGTCTTTTTTGCCCGTTTTTATTTTCACATTTTTGGATTCCATTAATTTTACTTTACCCATAAATTCACAGCCAGGATCAACCTGAAAAACCTGAAGTGATCTTAAAAATCTCTTATAATGTTAAGCTTCTTTGTACTGAGAAGCCACACATCCATTATAGTAAGTGCATATTACGACTTCTAGGCAAATGTGGCAAAATTGTGAACGCAGCCTGATGTACCTGTTTAGGAGTTGAAACGTCAATTTAGGGGTTACTTGTTAGCCATATGTTATTAAAACACTGAATAATGAAACAACAAGATTAACTGGCTTAAAGCTTTCAGAGGCAATCAAAATAAAAACTTGTTCCAATTAAATCATCTGCTCCTATTAAAACAAAGAGTTACGTTTTATACCCAGGACCGTACGCAGGGGGTGTGCTGGCCCCCCGCACCCCCTCCAAATCCACAAAAGGGCCAAGGTCCACTTTTGCTTATTTTTGCATAAAAAGTCCAAAAATTTAAAGAAATGTTGACACAAAAGTCCACATTTGGGTGAACAGATGTTCAAAAAGTCCCAAAAAGGACCATTTTAGGGGGTTAGGTCCACTTTTACCAAAAAAGGTCCACTTTTTTAAGGTTCCGCACCCCCCCCTCCCAAAAATAAATCCTGCGTACGGCCCTGCGTTTACCCACAGGTGAGGCCGAACAGGATTTCGATCGGAATTTGGTCAGTTAAATTGCACAGAATAGAAATGGTTATTATGAACCCCGATGACACTATTTTATATTATTTGAACGATGTTAAAATATATTTAGAGAGAGTTACTTGTCATCTCATCAAGAACAAAATTGCCACCATACGGCAAGCTAAATCTTTATTAGCTTAGATTTGACGGGATTGTTTGCTTTGGTATCACATACTTTGGCAAACATTGCCTGTCTACTGTTGAAAATGAGTAATGTAATGTAATGTAATGTAATGAAAATGAGTACATCATACCAGTATATATATTACAGCTTCATTAATAAAGTGATTTACAATAACTATTACATTACAGTGCAATTCTACAAATTCTTCTACAAGTTTATCCATATCGCGAGCCGGGGGGACTTTCATTTTAGAGGTGACGCGTACGTAAGGCGGCCCCTTTTAATTTGAAAGGGCGTAACTCGAAAAACCGCTTTCGAGAAAATTCTTCAAAGTTTGAGAATTATTTTTTTCTATGACTACTTTGAAAGAGTATGGCTATTAGGAATATTCTTTGGCCTTTTTTTTGGTACTGTCCATATCATTTTTGGTCTAAATGCCCTTGTAGTTTTGGGAGAATATATAAATTTATGAAGTTTTACAACCACAAATGCCGCAGTGCTTTACAGTATTTTCATGGTCAAAGGACCAGCTTAGAGATCAAGACTTTTATGGCACAAGGGCTTATCTCTTAGATTATGCACCTTGACGGCTTACTTATTTTTGCGAAACGAAACGAACAGAACTCCCATTGGATTACCCGCTTTTTTCCGTTATGCATGCATACCGTGCATAACGGAATAAAGCGTGTAATCCAATGGGAGTTCGTGTTTCGTTTCGTTTCGTTTCGGCAAATACAGTAAGCCCACCTAACAACTTAATATTATCATGACAAAAGATCACCGGTTAGTGATGGTGGAGAATTTTTTTTCGCAGTGTGTGGTGGAGCAAAATAGGTGACTGTCCATTTTGGTCAAATCCCATTTGGTCTAATACCATTTAGTCTAATATCCATCTGGTCTAATATCCATTTGTTCTAATATCCATTTAGTCTAATATCCATCTGGTCTAATATCCATCTGGTCTAATATCCATCTGGTCTAATATCCATCTGGTCTAATATCCATCTGGTCTAATATCCATTTGTTCTAATATCCATTTAGTCTAATATCCATCTGGTCTAATATCCATCTGGTCTAATATCCATTTGTTCTAATATCCATTTAGTCTAATATCCATCTGGTCTAATATCCATCTGGTCTAATATCCATCTGGTCTAATATCCATCTGGTCTAATATCCATTTGGTCTAATGTCTGTATGGTCTAATATCCATTTGGTCTAATATTTAAATCAATGTTTAAGATCAATTATTTTTGGGTTTAACATCAAAATGAATATTACACCAAATGAATATTATTAGACCAGGTAGATATTAGACCAGGTGGACATTAGACCAAGTGGATATTAGACCAAATGGATATTAGACCAAGTGGATATTAGGCCAAATGGGTATTAGACCAAATGGATATGAGACCAGATGGATATTAGACCAGATGGCTGTTAGACCAATTGGGTATCGGAACAAATGGATATTAGACTAGATGGAATTAGACAGATGGATATGAGACTAGAGGGATATTGACTAGATTGATGGAATTAGACCAAATGGAATGAGACCCAATGGTGTTTGTGGTTAATAGACCAAATGATAGTATACAAATTGGGCATTAGAACTAGATGGGCATTAGACTGAATTGGAATATTAGACATTCTGGTTGTTACGATAAATTGGATGTTAGATAAATGGTTATAGACAAATTGGTATAGACAATATGGGTTAGACGAATTGAAGTTAGACAAAAAGTATTAGACCAAATGGATTTGACAACATGGCAATAAACCATTCTGTTCAGATAGCAAAGAGATAAGTGCGCAGGATATTTTAATGTTAACCCAAATTTTGTAGACACTGTGCAGATGTGTGCACCAGGGTATTTAAAAATTAGGCCATACTGTTACACTAGTGATGCGATATAAGCACGCCGGGTATTGTAAAGTCACACCAATTCATCGTCTCTCGGCCTCCTGATCTATTGGTAATATGACTAACTCATAGTTAGATCCTTTTGTCATTAACACAATATCGCGTTCAATGATAAGTTTTCCTGTAATGCGTAATATGAGTAGGCCTTTTGCATAAAAAGTGTTGAGTTTCGTTAATAAGTTATTCAGAAATGACCTACATTTGGTACGCCCTTTGTCATGAAAGGGCCGCGAATTAAGGACACACCGTTTTTGAATTTGTCACCCAAAATCCCATATTTTGGGACATTACATGTTACTCACAAAAAAAACCCTATTTATGGCAATTCGGCTGACTCTCATCCATCCAGAGACCCCTATTTTTGTGCACTTCCTATGTCACGAATCCCCCGGTTTGATAGCACCAGCTACACCGTATTTATTTATGTGTGCCCAGAATTGTTAGAAGCGCCCGCATTTCGCATTTTATCCTTTTGGTTATCTTAACCATGCTAAATCTCCCGATAAAAACCGTTCTGGCCGCCATTTTGTGAAGCGGAATCACAACAACATGTTCCGGTTTGAAGCGTGTAGTACGACGGGGGATATTCCGGGCTCCATAGACGATATAAACGGAATTAAAGCGTGAAACTAAATCGATTTATGGAACAGCTGCGGTAGATAAATCCAGTTATTTCGACACGGTGTTGCCATTTTACTCGTTGGTCGTGTTAACCAATCATCCGGCGTCTAGGTTGTGATCTTGTGCTTTGTTTTGGTCTTGTTGTTATGCCGTTCGCGCCAGTTCCTCAACTTGGCTCTCAACCGTTTCATGCATGTCAGATTTGTATTCGCTCTTCGAGATCAA
>JAMKCH010030826.1:0-25645 GCA_023653785.1 Ophioderma brevispina | reverse complement strand
GCCACAAAACAAAGTGTCAAATAATAAATGACACGGGGACATTTGACAAATTTATTACGAGTGTACTGACCAAAAAATCTCTTTTCCCATGTCTTCCTTTACGAAGAGTTGTTTGAGAAAAAATATATAAAGGAAAGTGGCATGTAAAACAGGCTTATTAACGTCACACCATTTACAAACAACACACCCACACACCCCACCTACATGCACACACCTACCAACAGGAAATGCAGGGGGTCCTCTCACAAGAATGTGCCCGGTCCCTAAACTCAAACTTAAAAGTGTGACCATGAGAGTGAGGAGTTCTTAATTTTTCAAAACCCCCTTTTCAATGATTTTTATTGATTTTATCCACCCCTCTTTTTTTGCCAAATCGATGACAAAATTAGGGTTAAAAAACCCCCCTTTCAAGCTTTCAAGGACAAGATTTCAGACAACCTTTTCAATGTCTCTTATAATTTAACATATTAAGAACAAAAACATACAAGTATCAACATGACTTTGTGTCTCCTCTACTACCAGATGATCAGATGTCTTAATGGGTAATTATACCTGTATATGATTTTAAATGAAAATGCAAAAGAATAAGCCATTCCCCTTGAAGCGTTATGTACAAAAAAGACGCCGATCGACCATGACCAATTCTGTTGAAATACCTTTTTTTTAATTTCGCGGAGACGGATGCTCAGAATCCCCCTTTTTTCGTGATTTCGCGGTTTCCAAGATGACAGCAAAAAATATTACCCTTTTCGCGAAAAATTTAGAACTCTCATGGTTACCACTTTTACGTTGGTTGAGGGACCGGGATATGTGTGTGTACGTGTGTGATAAACGTACAAAGATATAATACAATGTGGGGTAAAAAATAAAGTACAATTAATGCACTATCGGGGTATTTTTGTGTGTTTCAGCGCCATAAGGACACACTACATTTTATACAGATGTAGTGAAAGTAGATAAAAACCTTACACACAGACCCATCCATCCATCCTTATATCCATCCATCCATCATCCATCCATCCATCATCATCCATTTCATCCATCCAGTCAACATTCCATCCCATCCATCCAGCATCCAGCCATCCAGCCATTCCAGCATCCATCCAGCCCATCCATCCATCCTTATATCCATCCATCCATCATCCATCCATCATCCATCCATCCATCCATACCTCCAAATCCATACATCATACATCCATCCATACATACATACAACATACATACATACATACCATACATAATTACATACATACATACATAATGACAGTACATACACACTAACACGCATACATCCATACATAACATACATGCATACCACATACATACATACACACCATACATACAAACATTTACATAACACACATACACACCATACACCCACATACACGCATACAAACATACTACATCACACAGTATGTACACACATACATACACGAACATACATTACACAATAATACATACATACATACAGGTGCGTACATACACACATACATAAGAACATACATTACACACATAAATCTATACATTACAGAACATACAGACAGAAGACATACCTTACTCACATACATACATACATACACCACATACATACACAATACCTAATTTACATTGTTGTAACCCATAACATACATAATACAATACATTACATACATGACATACATACATACATACATAGGCCGACTTATTTTTATTGAGTATGGTTTGCCCGTTTTGTAAATTTAAATGATCATAATGAAAAAAGAATATTCAATTTAGGCATGTAACAATGATAATAGCTTTACTGCGAACGATTGCACAAACGTTGAAATCGGCTATGCGTATATCAAACCTGAAACCTAATAATGGATTTGCTAATCTTCATAAATGAAGTCTATGATCTTCACTTATTTGAATAACAAAAAACACAATTGATGTGAAGGTTTGTGAAATTGGAAACCAGGATATACCTCATTCCAAAATAAGCGCGAAAATGGAATGTATATTTTCACAAAATATCATTGCAATTGTGCGAAATCGTCCGGGGAAACCTATAGTACATAGAAATACCGGACGTACATACTTTTGGCAAAGAAAGAGAGAGAGAGAGAGAAAAAAAAAACGACAAAAAAAAAATTAGAAACAATTGGTTGGTAAAGATATGTATAGAATTGATAGGCATAGCAGCTAGGGCAGGCAATATGAGGGTTACATTTGAATAACATTCATTTTCGTTTTATTTTATAAGAGTCTATGATTACAAAAAGCAATATGTTTTCTACCTCTTTTTCAAATTTTAACCACATTTTTGAAAACGTTAAGCTGGTAGGCTTCTTATTTATACAACTGTCGTAGATATTAGCATGTAATAATATTACAAAAATTGAAGCGTTGGTTGATACATTGAACACACCAAAACAAATGTCTTTAAATGTTAGGAAAAACACCTTATTTTTTTTTTGGAGAGTACGAGAAAGCAATAGTACTCTTGCATTCCCAGAATAAATGTGAAATAGTTTTGAAGTACGCTTGAAAATGTAATAATTAGATGAACAATGTTGTTTTAAAAAGAAAATCATTCAACACCAGAAAACGGTTAAGCAATCTGTAATCGGAAATATATGATTTTGTAAGGTGAATACAGAATGGGAATTAAGTAAATATTGTTCCTATCTAGGTTGTGTTGTTGAATTCAGGCAGACCGTTGGCTACAGCCGATGGAATATTAACATCTTTTCATACAAAGGGTATAAATAAAATTTACAGATTTTGCGTATGTAATTTCATTCAGCAATTCTCTTGGAAACACACATAATCAGTTACATACATAGACGTTTCATATAGTAATCCCAAACATTTGGAAATGGAATTTACCACTGAAACATAATTCATGAAGTTGATGGACTATATCCTTGATTGAGAAATTTTTTAATAATTATAAACCACGTGTGTGGTGTGTGTGTGTTAGTGTGTGTGTGTGTGTGTGTCGTGTGCGATGGTGTGTGTGTGTAATAACCTATCTTTTGTTATTTATTTTAAATCCCCGAAATAGGAGTATTGCTGGTGTTTAGGGACAGATAGTAAAGCGATTTCGCGTTTTTGGAAATTTGGCTAAAATGAATTTGAAAATCTACGCCAGAGCCTCTGGAATTCTATACAATACTATCATCAAATTTACAATTGAAAGAGTGACAGTGCCGTACCATGCGTATTATATATTGCCTCGTATAACTGCAGATGATGATATGCATGCCCTTCAGGCCGACTATAATAGAAAACACAAATGAACAAATGAATATAATTTTAGATAATATACGATTAGATACAACATCTGTCTAATTGCATTTAATAGCTAATATGAATAATAATAATAGTATCGCGCTATTATTGCATGGCCACAGATATACTGGCGCTATAATAATGGCATCCTTTGGTCTATTATAGCGATGAATTCTCAGATTTGCATATCTATATATCTAATACAAATTTTCGCCGAAAATTGAACCCATATAGATATACTTGAAATGCAGATTTGTGGGCAAAAGTTTGCCGGTTTTATTCAAAATTGTACAAAATTTTAGCAAATTGGAGAAATTTTAGTTCCATATTAATGGCATTTAACTATTTCCGACAATGAAAAAAACTGACAAGTGACTCATCTTTATACCAAACTTGGCTTAAAAAAGATTACTTTAAAGGTGTATTTCGTGATTCTAGCACCTTCCTTTTTATCTATGTAAATGGTGCGCCCGCAGGCGGAGTGTCCATCTCTCTGTCTTTGGCGTCTGGGCCAGACTCCCTCATAATAATGTTGCTGTTACTCCTCCCGTACAGCGAGTCTGTTTTGCATTCCCAGCATATGCTGGTACCCATTTACACCTGGGTGGAGAGAGGCAATCGAGGTAAAGTGCCTTGCCCAAGTGCACAACACATTGGTGACAGTGGGGCTCGAACTCATAACCTTATGCTTTTAATATGAGGCGAACGCTGATCCAACTGCACACCTATGCCCTCAAATGACCATACGGGAGATAATGCCATGGTCAATATTTTATGGTTCAATATATATTGAGAAACCTATTCCCTTAACTTCAGTATAGATTCCGTCCTTGTGTTTCATATATTATGAGCAAATGCATACGGTATCACGGCACGGTGCCCGGGGGGGGGGCCCGTACTTAGTGGAAAGGGTAGGTACATAGGGCCGCCGATATGCGCGTCTAATTTCACCCTTTACTATAACAAGGGGTCGTTTACACCATACTACTTATTAGGGTCGTTTTTTGAGGTCATTGCTCCTATATAAATGGGTCCATTTTTCAATTTTTGGTTCAAATACTTGAAAAGGGTTAAATTTTTTTCTGATTTTTTCAGTAAAATCACAATTGAAAATGGTTGATTTTTTTTGATGTTCAGGAAAAGTTACTATGAAAATGGTCAATTTAAAAATTTCAGAAAAATTACTATGAAAATGGTGCGAAATTTCAAGCCAACTATAGAAATGGGTCAAAAAATTTCGCAACCAACTATAGAAAAGGGTCATAGTTTGGAATAAATTTGGTCACTATAAACAGGGTCGATTTTTTACCTCGGCGGACACACCAGTACCCAATTTTGGTCGAGTACCCCCCCCCCCCCCGGGCACGGTTTTTGTCCGTAAACCGCTATAATTTGGACAGGCAAATTGTTTCAACTTTATGTACGACGACGATCAAATTTATACGTCAGATTATGCAATACAAAAGGCTAACGGTTCAGATGATACTAAAGACCCAGCTTTTAGGCAAGTCGGTGACGAGACAGAGACCACATAGAAGCTACCCAGAGGGTGTATTGAGTCAATCCCACAATGCACCAGTTTTGGTAAATTTCAACTCAATACGGTCATGTGATCCCACAAAAATCCTATTCTTAACACATACGCTCATTTTAGCCCACAAAGCATTAGTACAGGGGATTTTTTGGATGATCAAAAATGTCTGATTGTTCTTAAACTTCTCGAACGCTTGTTATCCCTAAGTACTGGCACATGTTTAGTACAGTACAGTATAGGCACATTGCAATGCATTATGGGATTGGTTCAACACTCCCTCTGGAAGCTACCGGAAGGCTAAAATTGAAACACATATTGGCAACATTATCTCCCGTATGGCCATTTGTTTTTCTAACCCGCATCCTGAATTAGAATAACTATACACCGTGCATGGCATGATGAGAGTAGTCTATGAGGTCTTGGCCTAACTAATACTCTTGTCTCAAATAAAGCATGGCTCCGTATTTTTAAGGGTTTGGTTGGAATTAAGGTGGCCGTGGTTAAAAAAAGATAAATTAAGTTTTGTGTCATTGGGACGCTTGACCAAAAACAACTGTTATAGCTCATTTGTTGACTGACGTGGCCATTAACATTTTACGTGTTACACTATATGAACACAAATGTTCAACTATTATGTGTTAAGTATTATTTGACACAAAAACACTTTCATGAATGAGCAACACTTATTGAACATGATTATCGTACATTTTATTATAACATCTGTATTCACAGATTAACGGCAGTGATTGCATTTTCACACTTGTGCATTTATATTATTACAAATATATCAACATATACATTTTTACAGTGTTTAAACATAGTGTCATAATATATTTAACGTATATCAACATGTTAATTACCTATCCAAAATGTACATTTACAGGAAAAGTGAAATTCAATAGCATTATTTAAAACATTCACTGACCTTAAAGCGGCACTGGCACATTTTCACAAAATATGAAATTTCTTCAATTTGCTCTCAAATGATAGTCTAGGCCATTGGAAGAACAGAGATATATTTTACACATAAAAATAACATACCCCAAAACAGATAGGGACATTGATATGAGGATAAATACATCCAGGAAATTTGTAGGCCAACTTTTAAGTTTTCCATAACTTTAATCAATAAATGTGTATATTACATGAATATTTTGACTCGTGCTCACTGATATTAAAACCACAAAGGTTATAGACCGATCAAACAGTGTGCATAGCGTGGGAAACATGCATACGGCATGCGTGTTCTTGTGTTAAACCCCATTTTCGTCGTCTGCTGAACTTAACGTCGCCGGCGACGTTAAATTATAAAATCGTTCTGTTTACCCATAAGGAAGCTGATTTGGTCTTAATCATTTTGGGTGAGGGCTTTTGTATTTAAAAGCCTTACAACCATGCAAAAATATCGATTTTGAAAAATCTTGAGGGCGCACTATTTTTCAAATGTGCCAGTGTCTCTTTAAATAAACAAATAGTACAACGAGCTTTATTCACTACGTTTCCCGCTATGTAGCTGGTATAAATACCAAATATGTGGTTTATGTAGCACCTTTAACCCCCTGAGATCTACCGGCCGATTTGATTGGCTAGATACACCAAATAACCCGATATAAAACCAATCAGAAACATGGTAAGGAAACCTTAAATGTTTGTACAGATATATGATAGGTCTATTTTGATTGGTTACTCAAAGGTTATATCCGGATATATCATGTAATGAGCCAATCAGAGATACTATAAGAAAGGCAGTAGACCCCCAGGGGTTAAATTAAAGATGTATTTTGTGATCCTTGTAGGCTGTAATTTTTTTATGATTCACCAGATATCCCCATGAAGAGGTTATTTTCCAATTGAATTTCAGCTAATTCTGATAATTAAAATCTAAAAATGGACCCTTTTGGCTTCATTTGAAATTTCCCGGAATAAGAGTGTGGTATTTAGAATCATGTTAAAAGCACTTTCAAGCAGAAATCTTAATTGATTTCCAAAGACTGGTAAAATTATCAGCAAAAGAAAAGAAATACAAACGTTTTGCCAAAAGAAGCAATTTAATGACTATTTTCTAATCAGCTGCAAATTCAGGGAGACTGGGAGTGCTCAATTTGTTTCAATGTAATTCAAATCATACACATTTTTTTTATTTAAAGAAAATTAAATCATACCAAGACATTTATTTTTTTTTGCAGTATTCCATTGTAAACCTTTGTATAATGGGATAATAGATTTATACCTCAATCCTAACTAATGAACTTCTTTCTAAGATAAATTGATTTTACAAACAGAACAAAATGCAGTGTGTCAACCAAATCAAATGAAACAAGTTTTGTCACGCGTTAACAGGGACAGAAATAAGCTGTTCATCATTGATATGAAAACATGGACGCCTGGATTTTCTGTAATTCTGATGCCGACTGTTTCAATGACAAGCAGAAAGAGATACGGTGATATTGGACACCCCTGAAAAAATCCAATGTTAACATACATTATTCGAAAAAAATATTATAAGCCCTCTTACATGAGTAAAAGATTTTGATCCATTTCAGAAAAATGTTCACCAAAAATAAAATTCTCATGAATAAAACCTGGGATTGCTTTGACAAGAGAAAACAAATTGCCTTATTACATCTCAGAAAAAGTAATATTTTTAAAATTATCGTTAATAATTAATTTTATAAAGCTACTATTTGTAAACCTCGTCGAATCGCGCATAGTCAGTTCCACGGTACATAACGTTTTATGGAAGCGAACTTTCCAGTGAGAGTGTATAATTATTCGGTGTCGTGAAATGTAGCGTAGCGTGACGGATTTTATTGTTTTGATTACTATTTCGGTATACATATGACTAGCATTCATTATCTGCACATGCGGATCGGTGGGAAAATCTATCATATATGCTCCAGGATATGCTCAGTTTCGTGTATATTTTTTGACGTGAATAGTTTTAGAAAATGTCTGCGGGCTCCCCTGATGCATCAAGTGAAAAGGTACGTGTAGGATATTGGTTTGCTTATCTTAAATTTTAATTTGTTTTTGTTAAAACACCACATCTTTAGGTCTATGATTAGCTTTGAAAGAGCCATTGTCCTACAATTCCGTAGGCACGTACGCGTGAATAACAACGTGCGCGTGCGAATTAGCGTGTTAATATTAAACATGTTTAGAAAGTGTTTAGATATTTCAAAATGTAAAAAAAAGAGTGTTTAATTTCTAATCACTGTTTTATAATGTATGAACAGTAGGCCTATGGCCTTGCATGTGAGCTAAGGTAATGCTCAAATATTGCTTTAGCCTTTGAATAATTGTGGTATAAATATGGTGTTTGCTGTTGCGTTTGTTTTCATGCATTTTTACACAGACCTTCCATAATTCATTCCAAAAACAAACACGACAAATGTGCAAATAACTCAACTTCATACCATTCGTGAGCGTAGCAAGGATCCCGCACCCCACATGCCCTTATTTCAATGCACCCTCCTTCTTTTCTCTATTTTGACCCCCCGCCCCGGGTGCTCGCGCTCGCACCCCCGCAACTCGCATCATATCACAGTAAACCAGGGGATTTATGACGGGTTTCGTCGTTGTGCGAGTGATCAGGGGGTCTCGGATGTCATGTATTGGAGGTTGCCGTGCCTGGGTGGCCATGGGCCGTCGCCGTCTGCGTGCTGGACAGCATCTCGGCTGCGGCTGCTAGATGAGTATATAGACGGATTTAGAGGGAGGGTAGAAAATACCATGGCGTTCTTTTTTTAGCCAGTTTTGTTATAAACGCAAGCGCGCACGCGTGTGTGTTTGTGGCCCTATATGTGGGTGCGTATGTGTATGATGTGAGTGTGTGTGGGTGTGTATGTGGGTGTATTTGTTTGTTTGTTTGTGTGTGTGTGTGTGTATGTTTGGAATGTACTCTGAATGAATGAAGTAAAAAAATGATTCTGTGTATGACATTAAACCTATGACCTACAATTAGTTAAGCCCCTTATCCAAAACCACCCAAAATTCAATTATACGGTTGTGATATTTAGTCTTGCACTATTGCATATAGCGTCAGTTACAGGTTTTTCACGCTTGGAAGGAAAGTGTGAAATCAATCAAGATCCGCATCCACGTTCTTTCATCCACCCGTTATACAATAATGACTCTTTGTGATCATAGCTCGTCCCCATACTTAGGCATTACTCAAATTCTATTCGTATTCGTTGTCATCTTAACTAGTCCAAATATCACTCTTAATTACTGTGAACTCTTCGTCAACTAGCAGTTGACTTTCTCACCCTAAGGTAAGTGACGATCTTTTTTGACAACTCTCGTCGACCGTTGCGTAGTAACAGTTGCCAATGATTTTTTGAACATCGTCAACACATTACTAATATATGGCACCCCGTCCCTGTTCATTGTTGCCCCTGCTTTCACAGCTATTGCTTCCTTGATCCAACTTCTATACAGATCACTCTCTGGCCAATAATTGAAGTGTTGTCCCAGTCAATGATATGATTTTGATCACCGCGTGATCTGTGATGGCCGATTTGTGAATCACATCATCTATGGGTTTATTCGAAAATAGGCACACTATTTTCTCGAGATACTGCCATGGGCCTGTGGCCTACAATGTAAAACATGGTGAGTGTGCCCTTTTTTTTTCGGATATAACCTATATCGTGTTTTGTTAACAATTTACTGTGACTCTGGGAACGAGATGGTTGGAGCAGTCCGAACTATTTCCCTATGAGCGGCGACCTACTTCACTATAGGAACTGTTACAGCACTGGTAATTGAATCAGCCAGAAAATAATATGTTTATGTTCCTGATATTCAAAAGGTGTAATGATCTGGCTTGTTTACGGTTACTGGAACATATTTGTACAGCAACATATGGGTGGGCTATTGAAATGGCCTAACATAATTACAGTTTACACCACTTTTGCGTAGTTTATTTAATAATTCTCCAAACCCACAAAAAATTCAACATAGGGAAAAGTTTGCGGGCGTACGCGTCGGCGTGTCATAAGAATGTGGTATTATTCTCTGATCTTAGCAGCGTTTAGCTGTTTCTTGGAATTGCATGTATTTAAAAGATTCTGAATAGACCCATGAAGGTTCAGTACTGAAAATATTTGCAACTGAAACAAAGCTTTTATCTCATGTAAATTGGCAAGATGTATTGACAATTATGATGCCAATAGTGCTATTATGTACAAAAATTGGCTGACAACTGTATGATGAATGTATAAAAAGGAGTCATGTTAACAACAGAACTACTCCACATTCACCGGGGATAAGCAAGGGCCTTTTTAATATAAATATTATATATATTAATAAAATATAGTACTCTCTTCCTCTTATCTCTCTCTCTCTCTCTCTCCTCTAGCTCTCTCTCTCTCTCTCTTCTCTCCTATATCTCTCCCTACCCCTGATCGTTTTATTCCTCCCGCCCCCGCCCGTCTCCCCGCTCTCTGCTCGCGGCCCTGCTCTTATTCTCTGTAACTATACACGATACATAAGTGTTGCTACACTGTTTTCACGCCTTAGCGATCTTCAGGCAACATGCTGAGATCGCTAAGGCGTGAAACACAGTGTAGCAACACTTATGTATCGTTTATATTACATATATATATATCTATATATATATATATATATATATATAGATATATATAAGAAATGAAAACACGTTGTTCTTATTCCATGAAGTTTGATTTTTATTTATTCTTACAAGCTTGTTTCGAATTCGAAGTCAACCAAAAGGTTGACCTCTCGTCAGAGAGGTTGCCTTCTCTGACGAGAGGGCTCAACATTTTGGTTGACTTCGAACAAGCCTTGTCAAGAAATAAATAAAATCAAACTTCATGGAATAAGAACAACGTGTTTTCATTTCTTCATTACGCGCGCCTGTAAAGCAGTCGAGCACTTTCAAGAATTGGACACGTGGACCAGAACCAGAATAGATTATAGATATATTAGGAGATATAGAGAGAGAGAGAGAGAGAGAGAGATAGAGAGGAGAGAGAGAGAGAGATGAGATGAGAATGAGGAGAGAGAGTAGAGAGTAGATATACTCTAAAAAATTACAGTGAAATTATTTACAGTAAAATCCTGTAAAAAAAAAAACTACAGTATATGATGTAATTGGAAAAATTACAGCAATACTGTAAAAATTTTGGTTCAATTTCCAGCCTATAATGACTTCATTAAAGAGGAGCCTTTATTCGAATTATAATGAGAATCAACATTATTATACACAATATGAATTTGAATTATACGGATTAAGTACTAAAATGACCAGGGAAAACAATATTGTAAATTTTTACAGGAAAATACTGGCAGCAATTTGACCAACAAAATCCCGTGTAACATTACAGATTTTGCAGGTTTTCAGTCAAATTTAATTATATTTTACAGTTTGATGTAATATATTTTACAACAAACTGTAAAATTTTACAGTATATGCCACCGGAAAAATTTGTGGATAGGCTACTTAGAGTGTTCGTCAGTGCTTTTTTATTCTCCACAACATTTACAATCTCTATAATTAATTCACATATATATATGTTTTTATAGGTTTTGATTAAAGTGTTTTTTTACAGTATACTTAATTTTGTACGGTGAATTTTGTTGGCCAGAAGGCTGCCAGGATTTCCGGGTAAATTTTACAGTATTGTTTTGACAGTGTATATATATATCGTTAACGATAATTTTGGAAAACTGTATTGTATATATATATTATTAGTATATCTAGATATATTATATATATATGCTATCGATATGAGATATATATATATATATATATTATAGAGATGATATATATATATATATATATCTCTTATTATAGATATATATCACGAAATTTTGGAGGAAAACTTTTGGTAAAAGGTATAGCCAGGTGAAATTAAAAAACAAAAAAAAAGCCCTGTTGTGGATTGATTATGATATTAACGACAAATGAATTTTGAACACATGATTGATGAAAAACATATCATCGGACTGTAATATTCATATTATATCTAAAAAGCATTCAAAATATAATGGCGATTATGGCGTTATAATAAATTAAAGCATTTTTTTACCTATTCGTAAAATGCATACATTGTATGTAACTGCACAGCTTGTTTTTTGCCATAGAAATTAAGTGTGGAGTCTGCTATGCGGTATGCGGTAAATCAATTCTTATTTAAGATAAGAGCTATTTTAAACTGTCACAAATGAGCTCTAATTGGAACTTTTTCAAATAGTTAATATGGATGCCACTCCGGGGAAAGGGGACCTCTGTTTTTTTTCTTTCTAATGTACTTGAAGGTTTTCATACTTATAAATTAGATTATGAGAATTTATGTACAACGACGCGAAAACGTATACAAAGCCACTTCCTTCAACCATATTAGTAGTATTTTATTAAACCTGTTGAAGTACACACGATTATCACTCAAGAATCTTCATGATTATAGTTTTTCCAAACTTAAAAAGGATCAAGCTATTAGAAAATCGCGCAATCCTTTGGAATCTTTACTTTGGCCATTCACGTACTTAAAATCAATCAAGCATTTAAAAATAGTATCAATCAATTTGTATCAATTAAATGATAATAATTTTGGGTCATGTGTTGTCTTGTGTGTGTTAAGTGTCTGTGTATTGGATGGTCATTTTTTATTTCAATATGAATTTCAATATAACAAAATCTTTATGTTAATTAGGTGCATTTGTACATGGGTGTTAATTTTCTGTCCTTTTGCCCCACTTCTTCCATGTCCCTGTATGTATCAATGTGTCTTTGTGTTTTAACGATACTGGGGATATGATAATGCAAATAAATATGAATATGAATTCATACGCATATAGTTAGGGATATTTAAAATGATAGTATGTTTTCTTAGAAACGAGATCTTTAAAATACCCTCAAATCACATAAGTAGCTATGCTATCATTGTGACATCGGAAAGGGCAAAACAAAGTCAATGGTGATCCAGTGGACTAGATTGTTAGGCCAAAGGTGTCCTAATAAGATCAAATATTAAAAGTCAAAATACACTCACACAAATTAAAACTTCCCAAAGAAGATTATGCTAAAAATAAATCCATGACGCGACGATCTCTTTTTGACCTATGTTAAAAATAAAAGGGAACCAACCTAATATACCATTTGTGCTAAGTTTTTCATTACCAACACGTTACCGATCTAAGGTTCCTTGCAGAGTGCAGGGGGCTACGGTGAAGCGTTAGGACCCTATCTGTGGTGTGAACAGCACCATACAGACAATGGAACATCTCTTGGTCTGGCACCACTGTTGAAACAATGCACAGACAAAGAACTTTGCGGAATTCAGTGAAGCCTCCAGACATACCTCATGTCTCTGGCTAATCATATTGAGAACCACTGTGTTTGGCACGATAAAAGTGCAGAACACGTTACCAAGCAAGTTTAAACTCACGTAACGTGTCGGGGTCAAAAACAGCGTTGATGCAGACTTACACGATCCTATTGGGTAGTTAAACAAAACAGCAATGGTACAAGATGACACAAACACGGTCGACATAATACACAATACAAAATGGGGGTAACAATACGCGCTCCTCAAAACAGTGTGTGTTGGGGTGGGTCTATCCACACGATACCAGAGTCATCTCAGAGTTTTGCAAGTCACCGAATGGTTTGGACCAAAACTTGTCTCAGAATTCTCTGACTGTGGACCCATAATTTAGTGGTTAAACCGGTTTTGTGGTACTCGGGGTTATTATTTTTGGAATGCTTTTGGTTGGTTGTCTCCTTTCGGATTCCTGTAGCTTTTACCGTCTGTATAGCGAATCTAATATGGTATAATGAAGTTGGTACCATTTGTCGTGCAGTGTTTCTCCTGATTTGCCTCTTCGGTAAAGGGCATCAGGCGCATTTGCTTTAGACTTCAATGTCGCGGCCATTGTAGTCCTTCCGTTCTGCGAGTGTAGGTGGGCAACCACTGAGATGTGAAACAGTGATCGTGATGGCATAGGCCTATTGGTAGGATATCAGTCTGGGTTTCCCCCCAGAGACAGTCTCATGTCGTAGGGGATGGCATCTGGTCGCCAAAGTCATGATGGGACTGCCAAGAAGCCGCCAGTGTCAACAAACGAGGCTCAGCTGTGATGTATCAAATGAGCTCACTGCATTCCCGTGTTAGCCCACACCTACGCACACCCCCCCCCCCCAACCCCCCCCCCCCCCCCCCCCCCCATATCAACGTATATACAAGCATGTCATCCTCGTCTACATATTTCGAATCACAAAACTTTTGAGCATGTCCTGTGTTTCTCTGGGTGTCATATCTTAATTAACTTCCGGTACTTTTGGAAGCAAAGGCATGTTCTGTCAGCTTGTATGTCCTCTGCCCATATCGTTGCAGTATCATGCTGTTGTCTTTGCTCTCTGAACCCATTCCACCTTGATTATTTTGCCTTTCTCTGGAGACCAGTCTTTGTAGCGGGGCCTCAGAGTTTCCTCCATTCATGGAGTGCTTGTTGATATAGTACTTGGTAATTGCATGCAGTAATTTGCATACATGCATTTTAGCAGAATTGACATCCTCTTTAGAGTGGTAATCCATACTCTTCCTGTTTTCTGTACAAGACGCTGTTGTTGGAACATCGACTGACTCCACCCATTCTTCAGGTGATTAGGACGCATATATGGTGACCCCGAGTCAATTTTGTATGAATGGTTGTAAATCGTCCACATCTTAATTATCCAATTGAGCTGACTTGTCCTGTTGTCTTCAAACACCCAGGGGGGGGGGGGGGGGGGGGGGGGGGGGGGGGGGGGGGGGGGGGGGGGGGGGGGGGGGTGGGGGGGGGGGGGGGGGGGGGGGGGGGGGGGGGGGGTTGGGGGGGGGGGGTGGGGGGGGGTGGGGCAGGGGGCGGGGGGTTGGGGGTGGGGGGGTGTTGTTGGGGGGGGGGGGTGGGGTAGGGGGGGGGGGGGGGGTGGGTTGTGTTATAGTTTTTGTTTCACATATTGTCTGCATAGCTGATCTTTTAGGTCTTTGAAGATGAGGCTTGCCGATCGTAATTGGCATGGTGAAGTAATCCTCCGGGAGCCATTATAGTTCGGGCTCCTAGAGGCCAACGGAATAAAGGCGTGAAACTAATGTGGGCGTGAAGAGTCAACTGAATCGAGTGCCCTATTCTTACCATTTAACCGGACTGTGAGTACGGTAGACTAGAATAAACTCACAGGTGTAGAATTATGTCCGCCGTACTCATAGTTCCTGCTACAACGTTAAAGAATAGTTGTAAAGTAATTCTAGTCCGCCTACAATTTGCCTTCAAATTACCTAGATGTATTTAACCACTTATTAACGCCCATATCTGTTTTAGAGTATGTTATTTTTCTGTGTAAAATGTATCTCTATCTCCATGGCCTAGACTATCATTTGAGAGCAAATTTAAGAAATTTCCATATTTGTGAAAATGTGGCCAGTGCTTTAATACACGAATCAGCTTTTGCCAGTTGTTCTGGATTCTTTGCAATCAGATTTGTGGATCATCGGCATTATCTTTGGTACTTCCAAGAAAAAATGCCCGATTTAATAAATGTCATTTCAAATTGTTGCAAATAAAAAAAGAGTGTGAGTTATCAAAAATGGATTTTTCTAGTTTCCCCCCCCCACGTGACGTTTTCATTTGATTGATGGTTGGGCGAGGTTTATTGGTCATCCTGTTTCTGTATGTGTTTACTTTCAGAATGACTCGGCGAACCACTCATTTCTCACAAGAGAAGTTGGAGGTAATGTTTATATTCTCATACGCGGGGCTTGTTATTTTCGACGAAACGAAACAGGATCAGTGCACCCATTTGATTACACGCTTTTATTCCGTTATCAACAGTTATAGCTCTGACGGAATAAGCGTGCCAATGGGTGGCACTGAGCCTGTTTCTTTCGTCGAATATAATAGCCTAATACGGAAGTTTCCTTGTATGCAGCGACGTGTGTACTTGTACGTGAAATTGGTATTCGTTTGTTCATGGATCAATCAAACAACAGAATTGCAGCATGCACAAGTACACAATGACATCGACAGGGCTACAGCAGTAGGCCGATTGATTTAAGATGCCATGCTTGCCAAGTGTGTGCTTTATTGGAATGTTGAATTCTTTTGTTCAGATCATCAACAAAAGAATTGCACATTGCACAGTAACACAATGGCATCTACAGACTACACGTAGGCAGATTGATTTAGTTGCCATGGCAATGATGGCACAAGGTGTGTGCTGTATTTGGAATGTGGAATTCTTTTGTTCAGGGATCAATCAAACAAAAGAATTGCACATTGCACAATTAACAACACATGGCATCTACAGCTACACAGTAGGCATATTTAGATGCCATGCTGCGGGCAAGTGTGTGCTTGTATATGGAATGTGGTATTCTTTCGTTCATGGATCAGTCGAACAAAAGAATACACGTTTCAGGTAAAAGTAGCATCGCGCCACATGGCGTTGGCAACTAACCGCCAAAATGTAAAAAGGAGTTGGGAGATAATACTGGAATTTTAATAATGTTATGAGTCCTATCGATATTTGAGTGAAACAAACTTTTAAGAATACAGCAGAAAGTTGTGTGAGGAAGCTTACGAATCGTCAGACTGCACAAGATTCTAAGTGTATATTCTTGTATAGTTACGATATTGTGTAGTACGCCTTTAAAGCAGATAAAATGCAATTTTTTGGCCAAATAGCTCAATAAGGTTATTCTACAAAGGACGTAGTAGCTTTTGAATTATCAGGAATTTAACAAAGATTACTAGTCTTCTACACAGACATCAGTAACCTTATATAACGTTTATACTTTATAAATATTCCAACGCTTTATTTTCTCATAGCCTTCCCTTATTTTTTTATTTTATAAACACTATGTCAATTTTATAACCTCTATCAATGCCCAAAAGTTGCGACGTGTTTTAGCACAGTAAATGCAGTTTTGATCGCGGTAAATAAACGCTGATTTTATATATGAAGTGTTACTTTTTAAACAGCTACGTTTAATTTAAAATGCTAACCATCTGAAAATACACGCCATCCATTTGAAGGGAAACACCCATTGTTTAACAAATAAAAAAGCCCATTTAGAGGAAAACATCAATTGTTCATATAAAAACAGGCAATGAACGTTTGTTATATGTTATTTTGTAAGTTGAAACACGTTGCAACGTTTTCAGTACAGTAGTATTTATAAAATAGAAAAAAATATGGGGTCTATTAAATAAACGCGTTGAAACATTTAAAAAACCATAAGCGTTTGTTTTTACTGTGTGCTTTACTTATTTATTTATTTAATTAATTATTATTTTATTTATTCTTAATATAGACTGTTTTATATTTTATTTAGAATTGAAAAGGGCCTTCGAAGCATTCGCAATAAAAGGAAGCAACGCGATCCCCACAAAAGATTTGGGAAACGTTCTTCGCTCACTGGGACAAAATATGAGCAATCTAGAAATACTGGATATGATTAACGAGCTGGATGAAAATGGTAAGCACAAGTAAATGAGTCGGGGTACTTTTAATGTCCCAAAGGGCAATCCCACCGTTACGGACGTTATACGTTTGCATACAACTTAGAACTTTCAATTAATAAGCAACATTTTTTGCAGTTGAAGGAACAATAATCTCTTATACTTCTTGTACATTTTTATGCTTAAAATAATACAGCAACTTTTTATAGCTTATTTGACTAATTACCCACAGGCATCAGAAACTAGTGTTACGAATATTACACATTATGACATCACTTTTTTGCTTTTGATACACATCAGTAAAACTCTGAAGTTTCTTGTTCAGCTACCTAGTTTATAGTATGTTGAATAGTGTGTAGGTCCCCTCCATACAGACATAGTATAGAAAAATGTCCCGAAAGCTGTTACTGGCGTTAGAATATTTCAATTTTCCTTAGATCTGAAGGTAAATTGGGTTTTAAATTAATGGTGTTCCACCACAATATTGTCTATGCGAAGTACTAAACAGTAATGATTTAGGCTTGATTGAATACAATTTCTTGAATATAAATTTAAAATTAGCGTTACGGACGTTGCACGTTATTGGTTTATTTGTTACAATTGTCCTAAAATTTATCATTGTGACTAAATTTGAAAGCAAGAAAGACGTAGAATTTATCACTGGAGATGTAATAAACAAAAGCTGTTTTATACAAAAATATGCAAGAAGAAAATTGTTCAACCTTGATAAATTATCAAAATAATTATTTTAGTTGGTCTATGTCCGTAACAGCCCAAACATTACAGGACGTTACGCACTGTCGTTAGCACTATTTTAATTAACAAAGGAAATATTTCAAAAATTTCCATCTCCACCTTAAAAATAGTGACCGGACTATTGAATGACTTGTGCAACTACATTTTATCAAGCCAAAGTGTTTTTTTATTAGGCTCGTGGACGTGTACAAAAAAAAAAATTAACCAAAACTGGTAAACTTTCTACAATGTTTAATACCTAATGCAGTTTTGACCAAAATAACATAATAGTTTGGAATCGCAGAGAAGCAGAATCCAATTCCAAGGGAATTTTCAAGGAAATCGCACCTAAATTTCGAGAGATGACCATCAGTAAGGAAAATCAGGAAAGCATTCCGTGTATGTGACCAAAGATCGGTAACGGAACGTCCGGTAGTATAGGGCATATGTATGTGATCACTTTTATTTGGGGTATATCTGTCGGAAAGCTCGATCCCTCCTCGCTCCTGCCTCGCTCCAGGTATATGATCTAACGGACACAAACCTCAATATCACATTGCGCTTATAGAGCAGGAGAAGAATTATATTCAGGGGCCTATTTAAGGAATTCGTTTACCTCCCACTACAGAAAAGGTTTGACACATCCGGTAGTTAGTATGGACCCTTAACATCAATGCTAGGTAGGTCGTTTACTCTTCAATTGTGTTACAACTTTTCAATAGGGGGCCAATTTAAATTACACAGGGGTCAAACTTTTAAAATGCCTAATCATGTTGAAAGTTATGTCATATTGTCAATCTACTTCTTAAGGATTCCAAAAATGTATAGTTTGGACCACATCAGACATGGTTTGAAACAAATTTCTTTCATGTTTCAAACAAAATTGGAGCAACTTCTGATTTTGACACCCATGTACAAAGAGAAATTGACCCTTTTTTACCATTTAGCCATTTTTTACCCTATAAATCCCCAAAAACCAATGGTCGTAGATGGTACAAACTATACATTTTGGAATCCTTAATGATTAGATCGGTACAGTATTTTTTGTAGTGTAGTTTGAATTTTCTTAAAGTTTTAAAAATTTGACGCCTGTGTAAACTTAAAATTGGCCCCTATTGGAAAAAGTGACACCACAATTTGAGAGTACCCACATGGCGTGGTATAGAGGGTCCATACTAAAATACAAAGGTGTCAAACTTTTCTGTAGTGAGGGGTGAAAGATGGTGTTGGTAGGCACGCCCAACGTATCAAATCATGGCGAGTTTTCCGCGCATGCCGAGTTTCACGCGCTGTTGATCGACTTTTCATCGCCAAGGTCGAGTGGGCCGCGTTATATGTCGAGGTTTACAGCGCTATCTGTCAGTTTGCCCTCTATACATTGAGTTGCGCTCTCTATATGGGTGAGGTTTGCACTTCAATCATGTCAAGTTTTACGCTCCCCGTATCAAATATGGCGAGTTTCCGCCGCATGTCGAGTTTCACGCGCCGTGTATCGAGTTTTCCTCGCCATAGTCGAGTGTGCAGCGTTATATGTCCAGTTTGCCCTCTATACATCGAGTTTTGCTCTCTATATGTGAGGTTGACATAAATCATGTCCAGTTCAAGTTTCAAAATTCGACATGATTTTTCTCAACATGAGGAAAAACCGAAATGTTTTTTGTGTGTCGGTTGTAAAAAAAATCATGTCGAGTTTTGCTCATGTTTGAGAAAAAAAAATTCATGTCGAGTTGTCAGTTGAGAAAAAATCATGTCCGAGTTTGCTCCATGTTGAGAAAAAAATTCAGTCCAGTTTGAACAGTTGAAAAAAAAAAAATCATGTCCGTTTTTTAAAAACTCGGCATGATGCATGATTTATTCTGGAAGATTTATTCTGGGACCTGATTTATGAAACTCGGTACATAGAGTTCAACTGGATAGGAACAGCGCTGTAAACCCGACATATAGCGGGGTAAACTCGTTATACAGCGAATGAAACTGCCATGGTTGAGACGTGGAAGCGTGCCATATGTTTGACCTGGGTCCGTGGTCTCCTCTATTTATTTCGCTAAATGGGTAAAAAAAATACCGATGAGTACTTTCTAGACTGATTTTACGAAAGGCAGAACAGGATTCCCGGGATCGCTATAAACCGAGGACGTCTCGCCCCTGGATAGGTCCAGGATATACGACCAGATATCCCACACTATAAACAGTTTGCGACAGTTTATGAAGTATGCGGTATGATGCCCCGCTCTAAGGACCCTCTTTAGGATATTTTCAGTTCCAGAGTCCCTACCTTTCATGTCCATAGCCATCCTAACCCAATTTTGTCACAAAACTCAAAATTAGCTGGAAATTGAAGGAAATCACAGCTCATTTTTTTGAAAAGTTTTAAAACCTAGTTCCGGAGACCCATTTTTTGGGCTCAAATCAGCTCCGAGAGCCTCACATTTTGAAATCTGGGAGCACATACCTCCCAAAAAAAAGTTGAGAATCCCCTCATCGGGGTGCAGCTACCTATCGAACAACAAGAACAGCGAGGATTGAGTCCCAAATTTGCAGTTTCTAATTCGTGATAACCTTTACGAATAAATCCATTAAGAATCAGCAAAATCGATGACGATACAGGATAGAGATCTATTAAGGTATACTGTTAATGCAGCTCCGGATCAAACCGCTTCCCAGACTGCATCAAGGACCACATTTTTTTTTTCAAAAAACGTACGTCTTGTTCAAACTTGCAACATTTACAATCATAAAAAAAACAAGACCAAGCATGTGGTAAGTTAGCTGGCGACGCCACTGTTAAGTCCTCGGATCTAGTCGCGACCTTGACATGGATAGCATAGTTGTGACATGTTGCGTAATTAGACTGCAAAGTTCGGCGACTTATTTTTGTAGTGCCCGAGTGCAGTCGCGGATGTCAGTGCGTGCATCTTCTTCCGCTGGAGCAGAATCATTGGCCGACCAAGTTCCAACACTGCACACAACCAATCATGATGCGCAACCCCCCCCCCCAAACTCCTTGGTTCATGCCGAATTCCCGATTCAAAATCCCGCCACGATTTTTTTAGGCTGCGAGAAAAAATCTGTGGCAGGTTTTTCAAATTTTGCCACATGCTCCCGACCACACAGTCTGAGCAGTCTGGAAGTGGTTTGAGCAAATATCGGCTATGGGACTGAGCCTTGAAACAGCTTTTACTCGGTTACTCGAAATTGCAAACACGGCGTCCCCATGGCGTCGGGGAACATACTAAGTAATATTTGTGTATTGTGATATCTAGTATTAAAGTCATGTATTAATATACCAGATATGAGAGTCTAATGACTCGTTTTGTTTAGGACTGCAATTATTTCATTTTAATAATCGTTTTATGTGATTTTTGTTTAATATCCACTTGTCTTAATTTTTATCTGATGTAATATAACTCTTTTAGCTGATATTAATATGTATTTGTTATTGGTCTTTTTAACTACTATGGTTTTATAACCTGTAATATACACGGACATGTTGGAAGAGCAATTTTATTGATCATGTTTTAACCGTGTTACATAAAGATATGATATTATTTCAAAACTACAGTGGAAATGCTGAACTTGAAATGCTTGGGAAAAAACCAACACAGATGCCGAATTGTAAAACCTGAAACGTTTATCTCCTGTTCTCAATTCCTGTTCGTGCCCTTAACAGCCGGTACACATGGCGGCATGATTCAGTTCTTCATTATATTGTTTCTTTGTTAAACTCATCTGTAAATGTCACCTTAATGTTAAAACGTCATGGTGATATTAAGGAATCTACATCTGGCAGTACATCCCACAGAGCCTCCTTCCTACTATTCAACGTCCCGAACCTGTTCTTGATTTAACGAGTCTACTGCAAGCGATGATAGTTTGAGCTAACGTGTTCCTTTTGACAGAAACCATCAAAAAAAGCTCGTGATTTTAAGTGCAATAAATACAGCAGCCTAGTGTTAGATCTTATTCAATGGTTATCACCACAAACCTTGTTTACTTTGAAGTAGGCTCTAGGGGCTGAATAACAAATAAAATAACTTTCGTCTTCGATCAATTTTTAAATTATCGAGACTCGCTTGCCCAAATCAGTTCCAAATATATTTCTAAGAGTGCTCTATTAATTTCTCATATGCCATATGGAATAGTAAAAAGTAACCTGTTGTGGTAATGAAATCTCAATTATTAAAATTGTTTTTGCTCGCATCTAGCTGCTTTTTACCTGGTCCCTCTGAATCACACTTTTTAGGTGTTTAAATTCTATAGGGGCGCAGAAATCTAAAGGTCAAAACGCACTGAACCCGGAAAGTTGAGTTCATTATAGGATTTTTTGGATAAAATGAAGATAAATATTTAAGTCCCTCCAACAGTTTTTTACAAGGTTTTACACTTACTGTTTTAAAACAATAGGCTGATTAACATAAAATTTGCATATTTTTTTAACACTTAGTACTTAGACAAAATCTGGCTCTAACTTCAAGACGGCAGTATTTTTTAACATGCCGACTTCTTGCCCTTATGTAGTCAATATTCACAAATTCAAAAGACATACCTGTCATTTGCAAATCCATAGCTCTTTGTAGAAATGTGCATAATTTATTCCTTCATTTATCGATTTTTGTTGAGAAATTACTCCGTATTTTTTTCATCATAAAACGTAATTAAATGATTATTGATGTAAAACACTAAATTTCAAAAATGTGATTTCCTAATTGCCTTACCGTTCAAGTTTAACCACCCTTCACCATATTTTTGCTCGAATTTTCAGAAAAATCAAAACACGAGGGGGTGTCCCAATCACTGATTCAACGCGCAGCCTGAGATGCGGCAAGGTAATTGAATGAAAAGTCCACGGGATTAATCCACCCTTGGACTAATCCAATGCTGGTACCCGTCTTTTGGTGAGTTCGTATACAAGTGCAGAACATGTAATTCGCGGATATCCATGGCGACTTGTTTATCAGGTTGAATTAAGCATCTTTGTTTTTTTGGTTAGGCAATGTCTTATCATTAAAAAAATAGTTAATCAAGGAGCTTTATATGGAGACATTTTTTCTGTAAAAGATGCCATTTACATTTTTTTTTTAAATGTAACAGTTAATTTTTCAAACACATGTCACAAATTCCTATAGAGTACTGTAACGGGGTATGCGCAACATTTGAAAAAATGCTTCTTCGCTTGCAATATATAAGCTATAAACATGTTACAATCTATTTCGCCCTTAAAAAACAAGGAATACTTTTTCCAAGAAAAAAATTGCATTTGCAAGTGACTGGTAGACAATTTTCCACGTTGGTATACTTGTTTATCCACACCTCGTCTAAACCGAGTTTTCATAATTTTTCGACGATTTTAAAGAGCAAAAATACACTGTAAAATGAACAATCGTAAGCCTCAGAGGAAAATACTGCAAACGAAAGAAAACATGGATTTGGAAAAACCGGAAAATACTACAATTTTCTGTAAACCATTTCCAGACCTGTTATACTTAATTTTAAAAACCCTCTCTTACCAACCCTTTTTTTGTAAACACGGTTTTACCAGGGGGGGGTTGTGGTTACCACCCTCCCCCCTCGAGATTCCTTTATAAAGCACCCGATGCTTATGATTTTTTGATACCAGTGGGATTGCTATGGTCCTCCCTTTTCCATTGATACCAAAATAAGTAACCAACATACCTTGTATGGCGTCACATGACGTCATCAAGTCCGCGAGCGGCAAAATTGGCATTTTTCCACAAAAATAGCGAAAATCAATTTTCGCTAAAAACGAGAATTATCGGATTTTCATGCGGTTTTCAGCTTTTAAATATGGCAATTTGGCTAGTTTTACATAACATAGAGTTGGTAGAGTCATCTGTTTGGGGGGGCATAATATTTTAAAAAATGCCCCATAAAATATCCTTGGGTGGCAACCACCCCCTACCCTTCGACTTTGACGGCAACCCTAACCCCGTGAAGGTGCTACCTTCACATTTTTTTCGCTAAAACGACCGGAAATGATGAAGAGAACGATTACCTAGAAGCTTTTTTAACGAAAGTTTTTTTGGCATTTTTGGGCCACCGGAGCGAATTAACCACCCCCCTTGGTAAGACGAGTGTTAAACATGTTAAAAGTGGAGCTCTTCAATGTCTGAAGCTAATCAACTACAAAGTACATTATTCGTTGTTTTTTCTTCTTAAACTATTCCTTTTAGTGGATCTTTCAAACAAAAGGAATTGAAGACAGACATTAATTATAAAGGTACATGTATAGTTTCGCTGTATTTTGATGTAGTTTGCTTTATTCGCTTTGAAGCTCCAGCACCAGGCTCTTCCTTTTTTAGAAGAACAATTTCAACGTGAAGGAATTTTCGGAAAGGTCCCGTACCAATAACAATCTACTTTGATATAGTTGCTACGGTATCAATGGTATTGGTAATTTAAATCGTGTAGCGTTTAAGTAGACCTCACCTGCCAACTAGCAACGCGTCTAAAACTAAATGGGATCACAAATATGACCACACAATGGTCATTTTACATTTTTAACTCCTTAAAACAACGGGTTCAAAGATGACCCTTTTTTAAAACGTCAAAAGGGTTAGGAGTTAGATAACGGGTTTTCATAATGGATATGCGAAGGGAATAGGTTGAGTTGAATTTAAGACATAGTGGCGAGGGTCGGGTGTGTAAGGGACCGCGATGGAGATGTATTCAGGTTTAAGGGACATCATGATGGAGATGCACTCTAAGAAAAAATACGGCTTAGAACCTTTTATTGTCCTCTATATGAACCTTTAAAATGGAACCCTCACAAATGGTTCTTAAAAATCTGAAGAACCCAAAAGGTTCCTAACAGAACCATAAAATGTGCTTTACAGCAGTTAAATGAACTATTTTTGGTTTCCGTTGAAGAACCATAGAGGAAAAGTATTAGAATCGCTTCGCACCTTTTTTCTTAGAGCGTGGGAGATATAAGGCACCTCAAATGAAGATGGAATTTATTTATACAATCCCCTCTCCACTATATGAGGCTCCTTATACACCTAAATCCTAACTTCACTCTAAGTAAAAAACACTCCCTGTATCATGATACACTCTAAAATCAGATAAGTCAGCGGAGAGCTCACCAAAATATTTGTCCAATTGTTGACACCATTCAGATCAAATTGAATTATTTTGTTACCAATAGTAGTTTTAAAATAGCAAAAATCTTGATTTGTGGCCCCTAAAAATCAAAGCTACTGTTTTAGTGTAACCCATGTAAAGCTTCCCCAATAATATCCGCATCTAAAAGGTATTAAAGCTTTATTCTTTAGTACGCAAAAATTGTGATCTTCGTATTTTCGTATGGTAGTCGAGAGAACGTTCATGTGACCGTGCATTTCGTAATTTGTTCATTGACCAATAATTTTATACTTGAAGACAATATTGAGAACTTTGTGTCAATATTTTTTGAAGATATTCACGTTTTGCTTCCATATTGATTGACGCCATGTTACACTCTAAAGTATCAGAAATCCATTTATCGCGTCTAACAACATAATCTAAGGACTTCATGTTTATTTTTTATCGTCAAGTATTCGCTGTTAATATGGCAATTTTAAAATTTATTAGTTCGGCTTCCATTTTTTGATTTTGAAGTATGCTCATTTAAAGGTGCATTGCCCGATCCAAATA
>JAMKCH010030825.1:0-17246 GCA_023653785.1 Ophioderma brevispina | reverse complement strand
AGAAATCTTCGCGGCTCCCCTGACATCGTGTGCTGAAGTGATGGCGAAGATGCGATCTGTATGGAAAAGAAGTAAATTCAATTTTTGTGACAGTTGAGGATGAACGGGAGAGTCCAAGCCCATTTCTGGATGCAATCATTCGCACTATCTACACTTCGAAATATTGACCTTAGACGGCGGGTGGCTGTGACTCCTTCCATAGACCAGTAGATAAGAAGAAAACCGCAACAATGAACCCGATCTACTTGCAAGTAACCTATTTATAAATTATCTTTTTAGGTTATACACAGTTAGAAGAACAAATGAGACACCCTTTGGAAAGAAAAGAATCTGAGCCTCCGAGGATTAGATTATTACCCAAGTATGACCTGAAACATTTATTTCCATAGAGTTAATAAACATAAATCGAAGATAGGGCAAACAACTATACCTTTAATCCTTATTAACATGCACAAACGTTGGTATCATTGACGCGATTGTAACATTTTAGAATTACACCCCTGTACAAACTTGACCCCCTATTTCTCAAATAGCACAAGGGGATTCTTGGGGAGTTTTGATTTTTGATATGTTGCCCTTACGCATCAGGAAACTATTCTGGAAAAATCAGCTTGACCTGTTATTTCCGGGTTGTTTTTCTATATATCTTGGATATAAGTCTTGTGTTATGATCGTGATATTTCTTCACATTTGCAAAGATGGTCGGCTGAGATGGCGGATACCTGTCGGAAAGGCTTCCCTAAACGCATCGGGGAATGTTGTCACAACGAAAACTCTTTGCTGAGGTGTAAGCTTCTACTAAATGTATGGAGTGAATGCATTTTACCCTTGAATTGGCCTAATCCTTAAAGGACAGGGAGGAGATTTTTTTAGGATACGAATTTCTCTCAAATTGCCCAGGATCGATTGTAGACCACACCAAGAGTGTTCCGAAGGTTTATTGTGGACAACAAGTTAAAAAAAGGAAAACAACAAACATTGGTTTTGAACTTGCCTGGACTATCGTAATTGTCCCATAGAACACCGCGCTTTGATTTCGGTCGTGCACGACAGCAGAAAGTCAGACAGAAAATACCATAATCATCCATATGTTTTTTTTTTTTTTAATAAAGACGGCGTATTCGGCTTATCACTTGGTGTGATCTAGACATTGGAAAGCATTCCAAATATGCAAAACATCCGCGCGGTCGAAAAAAAAAATTGGGGGCGCTTATTTCTGGAAATCTCCTTGTCTCATTAAGTAAATTTTATTACCTAACCTAACAATGATAAGAGTTAATCTGGCCATAATCGTTCCACCTGTTTGGCAGATAAGCAACAAAAAAAGATTTCCATAGTACAACAAACAGATTTAATAGCACAGTGCGTGTTGACATGCCATTTCAAAGCAACGGTGTTCATGAGGCATGCACAATACCATTAATTATTAAGCATTTTGTTTCGGATTAGTTTTTCTGGGACGCCCTTGTGTTCACGTGACGATTCCTGAGACAAAATTTAAGTTTAAGTTTTGTACCTTGCCCACTGATTATGGCAAGGATTACAAATTGGTACGGACATGTCAAGATTTGCAGTCTTAGGAAAAGTTTTTTCGTTATTAAGTCCCGGGGGAGGTACCTCAAACAGATATGCCATACGGGGAAATGGCCACAGATAAGGGTTCTTTTCTGCCCTCTGGTATATGAATGCCCCTTTTTATTCAATTTGGTATAGTAATAGATCGTTTGGTCAAACTTTCCTATTGAAGCAAGGAAACATCCCTATAAATCACAGGTCTTTGGTGTATTAGTTCTAGTTATGCACATCCCCAGACTATTAATCAAATGAACGGATTATTATTGTAGTTTCACTTTTGCTACAGTTTGATTGCAAAACAGTTATTATTTATTTATTGTACGTTCTAGTGCTAGGTTTGGAAGTTCATAATTTGACTAATCATGTTGGATGAACACACACTGATCAGTGAAAGATTTGCACATTAAGAGCCATGAGGAGATTTCCAAAGAGCGCCCCAATTTTAGAAGTCGAACCCCGGTGTTCTTATCTTGCATATTTTGATGCTTACCAATGTACAATTAGATCACACGGAACTGAATAAAGCCTAATGCTCAGTCCTTTATTTATACGAGGATATTCAGCAATTATCTGTCTGGCACGACAGAAATTCAAAGCATGGTTTTTTATGGGACGATTACACTAGCAGCCAAGTTCAAAACAAGGTTGCGGTTTCTTTGTCTTGTTTGTTATCAACACGAAACGTTCTGTTAGGTGGTCTACAATCGCCCCAGTGCAATTTGAGAGAAAATTTGTATCCTAAATAAATCTCCTCCTGTCACTTTAACAAGATTTCAGAGTAAAGTGGTAGATCTTTACAATCACTACTTCAAAACGAGTGCACATTAGATGACACACCAAAGGAGGACCGCCGCTTCATCAAGAAAACTAGACATATCTCATTGAGTTTGAGGAATGGGCACTTAAAACAGCTTAGTAACAAGGAAGTTGCATTCCCTAACAACAAGCAAGATATTGTAAGAGTGGTTAGCCTCCAAAGGAAATTGGCAAAATGCAAATTCGACAAATTTGTATATATGCGATCAGTTCCAAAGAAATGCAACAACCATAACATAACAACGTGAAAATTTAAAATGGTCCCACGTGCCATTATTTAGGTAAATTTGTGCAAATCGGATAGCCGTAAGAAAAATACGCGTTTTCATCATATCTTCAAAACAACAAGAAACAAAGATTGTTTTTGTTCTATAGCCATTATGACCTCTTGTCTTGCATCGTTGTGTTGTCATTTGCTTTTCCGATCCAAGATAGTAACCAACATGGCTGGCCTCACAGATCTGTAACATCATAATGTGCTTCCTGTATATGTCTATCGACTATAATTAAAACGCAAAATGTGAATTCCATATGGCGCTAAATACCCTACCGAGTTAAAAAAATTTGAAAAAAAAAAAAGCGGGGCCTTTATTACCGAACATCTTGACTTTTAAAAAACTACTGAAACAAAAATAGCAGCTACGAGTCACTATGGATTTAATTATTTTAATTTTCCAATTTGATAATTTTGTTCTAGTGTTATGTCTAGATATAGGACAGATATGGTAATTTTTAAGGTTATTGTCTAAATGGGCCACATTGGCCGCCCTCTTAAATTTTAAACAAACTTGCCAGCTATGCGTTTTATATTGGTCAAACACGAATCCCACACTTTACTGTCGTCCGTTTATATTACTTATTGTGAGATAAAATATATCAGTTATAATGGTCCTTCAAAATTAACATATTTTTGAAGGGAAAAATTGGGCGCCTCTTACATTTTAAGATGCCATAATACAAGCAAGAAGAAATGGGTTTTCTTTCTCTTATGTCCAAAGACAATACATGTCTTACGTAAATTTCTAAATTATATTAATATATTATTTTATGACTATACAATTAAGTATTATAGGAATATCTTCATCCATTGTTTGTTTTAATACAGGGATCATTGGAGTGGGCCATGTTGGCCACCATCTGGGGGATCGAAGCAAGATAATACTACAAATGTGGTTGATAAGAGATCACAATGGCTCTGGCACCACATTTTGTATTTTATTGTTGTTGAGAAATGGTGAAAAATATTTTTCTGTAGTGGCCACCCTAATTTGCATAAATATAACAATCAAATGGTAGATGGACAATTTTTTGAATTTTTAACATAGCTTATCGTTTTCGCATTGTTTTCTGATATAGAAACATTTATTTAGAAATTGATTTAGGGGGTGCACGTGACGCCCTTCTACCCATCTAAATTACTATCATTATTTGGGGCTCATTTTGTTAAAAGCGGAAGCGCCCTCTTTTGGAGATCGGTTTTATAATTATGTGTTACACATGTGTTCTTTTTAAATGGGGCTGAATGGCTCTAATCAAAACTAATGCAAATTTGGTCATTCGATCTTTCATAAAGCTTATTTTGTACCAGATATATTAGGGCCTCATAGTCGAGTATCTACGGAGGGGTCCCGTGCATTCCCCCAGGACTCTACAAACCAACTTTTGCTTTGTTTCTGTCATATTTCACATTTTTGAGAGGTTAACAAAATATTTCATGGCACTTTGACAAAATTCAAGATGGCGTCCAAAATGGCTGGCTGAATGGGTAAAATCATAGAAATGGTGATTAATAGTCAAAATGTAGTAATTTTTTTAAATGTGAGCTACGGTTTGAGTCAGGATCTAAAACAATTCGATATTTTTCGCCATAGTGCAATGGGCGAAGTTTCACCACTCATATTATGCCGGTGTCATAACACAGTGTCCTTGTGCCTGAGTGTCCTACCACCCATCTGTATTTATTTCTCCATTGAGTGCTGTATGCACATTTGTTTCAGAACTGTACCCAAATGGCCTCGTCTTACAAGGTTCACGTTTTATTGTAATTCCGTTGCAACGTTGCTATAGTATCTAGGACACTCCTCTCATGGGGGACAAACTCAGTTTCTTTTCACCGTCAGGGAAGATATGAGTGCCAGCGTGGTGGCTAGGGAAACATCGTTTCATCTCCCGAGTTTATTATATTTTATTTTATTTTATTTATTCTTCTTTAGTGCGGGTAAAACTACTTCAGTGTCAAGCACTGTTTTTCCAAGTCGCCCTCATAACAAAGACAATATTTAACATGTACAAGTTATATAAATTATTGTAATTAGTAACAGTGAGGATTAATATTGAAGATACAAAATCCGTAAATGTACAATAAGCAAAATATACACATACACCAAGCAAGAAATTTTAACTACTGGGTGTACATTGAATTTGTAAGATGTGCCTTAAATTGGCCTATAGACATGTTGGACAGTTCTGAACGAATCTGTGGTTAGATACTATTCCAGCTGTTGGCAGCTCTTACATGGAAGGTTCTCAGACCTGAATTTGTTTCACATCTTGGAACAATAAGACTGTTTGTTGTGGAATTTCTTGTAGAATAAGTGTGATTATGATGGACAAATTTGAACTGTGATGATAAGTATGATGGGCTGAAGTTTTTTAAACATTTAAACACAAGAACGAGAAGATGTTTAACATACTCATCATGTCATTTACAGGTGTCCTAATATCAGCTGATAAAATTGTCCTGGCAAGTTGATTATGAAGAACTTGCAGTTTGTTATGAATTTCTACAGAAAAATTGCTCCAAACAGTACTTCCAGAATCAAAGTGAGGCATAACAAGAGCATTTGATAATCACAAAACTGTACTTCATGGAAGAAAGTATTTAACATGCTTTAAAACCAAACCACACCAATTTCTTTTAGGAATTTTTTACAGAGATAATCAACCATGACTACAAACCAAGACAATTTGGAATCAAATTTGACACCAAGATATTTCAAATTCAAAGACTTGCCTCATCATATGACGCATCATACATTACATTAATACTGTCCATTTCTTTCACAAGCCTATGGTTGGTACCAAATATCATTAACTTAGTTTTATCTTACATTAAGATTTAGTTTGTTACTATGAACACCTAGCTACATATGCGACATGAAAATGAATTCTAATTATTGCAATCGCAGCAGTTTTTGGGCAGTGCACATTAATGAGGTGTCATCATCATACTACAGTTGTGCATTATGGCACTTGGCAGACAATTAACAAAGATAATGAATAGGAGGGGTCCCAAGATAGAAACTTGAGGGATTCTATATTAACATTATTAAATTAGAAATCTCGAGAATTAACACTAACAGTTTGAGACCTATTGCTCAAGAAAGATTTAAACCACTAATGTCATTAACAACTATTCTAGCCTCTGAAGTTGTCAGTAGAATTGCGGGTTTAGACCGTGGGTCAAACGCTCTTTAAGTCAAGAAAAAATGATATTAACCCATACAAAAACCCTTATCCATAACTTTTTATTTTAGATCAGAAGTCTCAACATCAAGTAAAGTAGAAGCCGTGGAGTGGTTGGCACGAAGCCAGATTGAGCATCAGACAGAAGTGCTGCATCATTTAAAAAAATAATAAAATTGATCATGGATGACCCGTTTCAATAATTTTTGACAGAATTGGGTAAACGACGATATAGGCCTTTGAATTTCCACGTCTGATGTTTCCCATATTTGTAAAATTGTATTTACTTTTCGCTCCATCGTTTTGCCACTTTTCGGGAAGACACCTTTACTTAATGATAAATTACAATATAGCAAGACAGTTTGATTATATAAGGAGGCAGCTATTTTCACACATTTTACATTAAATTGTCAAGGTCCAGTGGACTTATCATTTTTCATGTTAAGAATGTTGAATCATGAATAATTCCGATGAAAGTTCATGAAATTTGAAACTATTGAAGAACTGTTAGTAATTACTACTACCGATCGAATTGGCAAGTACAATTAACATTTAAAACCAATGTTTTACCTAGATCATTACCAATAGAAGTGAAAAATTGTTAAATTTATCACAGTTCTTTTGATTTTCAACATCATTAATTTTACATTAGTGCCATGACATT
Source organism: Ophioderma brevispina (assembly GCA_023653785.1). NCBI lineage: Eukaryota > Metazoa > Echinodermata > Ophiuroidea > Amphilepidida > Ophiodermatidae > Ophioderma > Ophioderma brevispina. The sequence goes on along the minus strand of JAMKCH010030825.1, from coordinate 10,726 downwards.
AGATTTACAGGAATAATTTTTCGTTTGATCGTTTTCCACAAATTTTTACTATCATGCAAGTTATTAATAGCATCCATTCAATAATTTTTTTCTTAATATAGAGTCTCATATTATTTGCTGGTGTTGTGGGTCTCAGCTGCTTCATAAGCATGAATCACTTGAGCATACTACCTTGCATAATTAGTCAGGTGGAAGTTTGGGCACCCAGCTGAAGGTGGAAATGAGAGTACAGACTTTTTTATATCGATAGTTTTTGTTTATAGGACCTAAGCCATAATTTCGAAGGTGTGCAAAATTTGGTGCAGTGCATTTTTGAAACTCCAATATGGCTGGTTCCATGTCCACACTCACTAAAAATATAAAAAAGTATTTTTGATAGAGACAATTTTTTTGCGGTACTCCGGTGTGGTTACCACGATGAAAGTGTAATAATGTATTTGTCATTATATTAACTCAAAAATCCAATATGGCTGTTCAAAAGTCAAATATGCGCTTAGAATCATTAATGATCTTACTCCTCCATTTACATATTATGATGTGCAGATTAATCTCCTAAACACATAAACATGTTTCTACAGGTGTCCAAAATCTGTTTATCCCATGAACCCAATCGGTAAGGGTTACTTTACACCTCCAGAATGCTTCGTAACACATCCAGACGTCAGTGTTCTCCACATTTTGCATTGTAGAAGGCTTGTCTCTATGTTATATGTATTTTATGCTTTACACTTATGAGATATACATGTATTAGATCACCAGAAACCCTTATTTAGCATTTCTCTGTATCGACATTTTTTCTATTCAGATGGCAGCCAATAGAGCCGGCTTTAAAGAGACTTAAAAACTATATTATATCTCTATTAATGTAGTTACATCGACTAAATTATTATTATAACAAGTGTAAATGAAGGTATGGGATGGTTTTTGACAATTTGAACATTTTATTTTTTTTATTTTTTTTCCTTTTTTTATAAAGACATTTGAAGATGGGAGCCAATATGATTGCTTTTTTAGCTTCTTTAAAACTAGAAATTTATACCTCGTAGTGTATTTAGTTAAGCATTCAACGATTATTAGGTTAATTAAAAGTATGAGATCTATGGCTTTGAACATCACAAACTCGTATTTGGTATTTTTGTTTTGACAACATGCTTAAAATTCAAAAGCGGCCATATATTAGAATATATGACCATTTGTAGGTTTTAAAGATTTTGAAAGGCAGTCCTATTGGTGCCATCTTGATTGGTAAGCATGTTAACACACATCGAATGCCAGATATGAGTTCCTACTGGGTATAGAGCCTAGAATATGCCTCTATCACAAATACTGATGAGTTTATGGTCAATTGGATGATTTCGGGGCATATTGTATTTCGGCGGTGCCATATGGATTTGATGGGAAGGTTTGTGATTCAACAATCATAAAACCTGTTTAGTAGATTCCTCAGGTTGTAAAACTGGATATAGATCATAAAATATGGCCATTTGAATGAATTTGAGGATGGTAGCGGGCCATATTGGGGATTTTAGCAAATGCACTGAACGAATTTTGCACACCTCGCCAAGAAATTATTAGCTTGGGTCATCATTAACAAAACTCGATCGATAGAAAAAGTCCGTACTCATTTCCACCCTGCACCCACAATTCCTCCTGACTATATAGCAGATATGAATTTTGAAGATTTTCACATTCAGACCGCAGGGCAGTTATGACCCGCAGATTGACCTATCCACCATAACTTTTGTGGTCTCAAGCTGCTTCTAATGCATGAGTCCGTTTCATCATGTAATCTTCCATTTTTGGCGGTCTTTAAAATGGCCGCCAACATATGTTCCGCCCTCTATCCGAGTTACACGCCTGCTCCTTTTTTATATTTCTAACCCTTTTGATGCCAAATCAACAAGAAACCTTATTCGCGGTGCTGTGGTCACGGGAGAGCTGATTTGACTGATACTATTACCTTACAGTAAACTGTCCTGATCTATGCGCAGAATTACTAATCTTCACTGATTTTGCAAATTTAAACTATTTATTGGCCAACTATCTATAAGACAGAGCTTGATACGAAAAATAGCCCTTTATTCTCTGATTCCTTCAATGATGCTCTTGAGCAATTCACTCACTGTGTATAGTAAATAATTTGTTTAAAAGAGCCATTTCTCAGATCACAGCTGCTGTGCCTATTTATTTAGATGCCGTCAGGAATCGTCACAATCATTTCGCTTCATCTAGGCCGACCTCTGACCAGCGCACAATCCTATCAGCACTTATATTTGTAATTTCCCCATACCAGCTACCCGAATATAGTTTGGGTCGACGAGGCAAGTGAGGTCAAGAGCCGTGCCCAAGTGCACAACACAATTGGCCGCAGCGGGGCTCGACCCACAACCCTTTGGATCATAGCTGGCAGTCCTATCCACTGGACCACATGTGCCCTCTGTAGTTTTGCCATTTGCAAGTGTTTCTTCAATTTGTAAAAAAATAATTCTCACAGTAAGGGTACACTTTCACTTTGGTCACTTGGTCATTGAAAAATGATAAGGTAAATGAGCAAAATTTTGTTAATATATTATTATTTGAATCCTTATCAGTTCACGTTTTATTACTCAATATATTTTAATTTCACAGTCAACAACATCACCAACAATCTGAACCATCAATGACAGCCAATAATGCTCCCGAAGACGGTCTCTGCCTGTGAGTCAGTCACTGAGAGACCGAAGCAGTTCTTCGGGAACAAAAAGGGGGCGGGATACACCCGCGAAAGTGAAATTGAAGCCTAACAACAATCAAAGTAAGCCGACGCGGGTCCACCAGCGCGTTCAGGCGAATGAGGAACAGAGTGAAGCTCTGGATCTGAAGATGAAGCGGACAGGGAGAAGTTTAAGGTTTGCCCCCGTAAATGAACATGTCGCAGAGTGGGATCCAGGTGAACGAAGTAGATCTATCTGGCTCTTGCTGGTTCTGCAGGGAGTTGGACATCAACCAAAAGTATGAGGTAAGAGTTACGTGAAGCAACGTAAAAAGCTGCGTCTGCTGAGTAAAGGCAAATGATTGCTGAAAGAAACTTGCCATTGGGGACTGAAATGAAAAGCCTTACTGAAAGGAATGAAATCTGAGGAAATGCAGAAGAAGCTGACAAGAACTTGATGAGCAAGACAAAGTGTAAAGGATCTTGAAGATGACGCACAGAAGTATGCAAGAACAAGTTAACATGCAGAGGGTAAATGGTGGCCTTCAAAGCCAACTTAATATTATCAAGCAAATTCTTTCCCAAGGCTTGAGATCGGAGTTATAATCGTAGTTGTAGAATCACAACAATTTTGCACCATCAATATTGCTGATGATCCCCTCGCACCAAAATGTTTACCCCTTTGGCCCTGAAAATCGGGAGGGTTGTCGGTTGATTTTTTTACTGTACACAAGAGCAAGATGCCACATCATCATGTAGTTTTCTTTTTTTAATCTAAACAAAAGTGTATTTGAAAATGATAAAAGTTGGTGGGACCGTAATTGTAAAGTTACTTACCCTTTAGTGGCCTACAAGTGTAATATTGGCCTCACTGCGTCCCTGGGGCGACGGCGAGTATTGACATTTCTTCCATGCACTTGAACATGAATATGCCGTCTCGGAAACGGACCGAAGGCCAATGAACCTACAACAACGTTTTCCATTGTAGCAGGAAGAGTTTTGCAAACACGCAACATCAGCGTAACATTCAGACGCCGTCTATCGTTGGCTTTCACGCCAATACGTATTTCGAACACGCGGGGTCGAAAGTTGACCAATGAGCATTGAGGTTCGAGCCACTAAACTCACACGTGCATGTACTCTACGGAATAAAGCGCACACACAATAATGAATAGCTATGAACCCACGTACGACGAACCGTACTCGAACACGGGTCCTTTAAATCCCCCGCCAGTTTGACAGTATCGTACCGTGTATTGCATGGACGATAATAGGTTTCCCGGATTTTTTTTTTTTAAGTTGTTGTTGTTTTTTTTTTTTTTTTTTTTTTTTTTTTGATTTCGCACTTCGTGTAAATGATTTTAGTACAAAAGAGAATTTGAAGGCAGCTGAATTTGAACAAATTGGCAAAATGGCGGCTATTTCAGGTTCAAGGTCAAGACGACATTTGAACTATTAAAGTTGCAAAATTGAATTTGTCAACAGAAAACATAATTAACACTTAAATCTTAAAAATGGTTTTATATTAACAATTGGACCTTGACCGAAGTGCTTGACTTTGGACATTTTTGTGGCCATAGCGTCCTCATTTGAAGTCGGATCTAATAACAAACTATACATTTTTTAGATTCCGTATGATAAGGCGAGTAATGTGACATGCATATTATTCATTGTGACAGTTCTCAATTTTTACCACTCGTGTTAACTTTGTTGCCCTTCCCCAAAATGCGCGGGACATTGAAGCGGCATTAAGCCCAGTCAAAAACTTTCAACAACGATCAGGGACCCCAAGACACGTTCAAATCTTTTTTCTCCAGAGTTTTGGTCACGGATCTACAGGCTTGTTCTTCTACTAATAGATTACGGCAAATTTTAAATGGACTTCCGTGCAAGTGCCATAGGCGCCACCGGTGCCAACAGAAAATTTCAAACTTCAAAACTTACTATGACAGATTGAAGTATTGCCGCCAGTCTTGGGATGTGGAATGAATGAAAAAAAATGATGTTCCGTTTCAAGGTATTGTCAGATTCGAAATGGTGTCGTCAAACTTATCCGGAAACAAGTGTCTTTGTAATCGATTGTAGGTGCTCTGGTTCAAAAAAAATAATTTTTCAAAGATGGTGCAATACTGCAGCCATCTTGGATATTTGGGTGTGAGACCCGCAATATCAAACTAACGTCAGAAAGGAATCTAACCTTATTGCTTGATATGTTTCAAAACTTAATTTTTCAAAATTGCGCCGGAGGCCTATTTTGACAAAATTTGACCTCTAGCGAAACATTCCAAAATTTTGCGGAGAGATATGAGGGACATTTTGTGTCTAAATGGTCCATAAATGTCCAGAGAAAGAGAAGTCCATACTAGCCAAAGAATGGTTCAGGAATGGGGTTTTAACATAATATTCTTACCCCAGAAAAATAAAAACGGAGGAGGAGTGTAGCAATGGGAAAAATCATTGCTTGACAAATATTTGAAGGAAATTGAAACTGCTGATGAACCTTACTTTTTAGGAAATGCAATAAGGAGCAAAAACAATGTGGTATTGAGAAATACAAGGCCCCCAACATTGCACCGCACCGAACTATACCAAGGAAAGTTTTGTATACAATGTTTTGATAGGACATATTGTTGCAAACATTTCAAATCACAGGGTTCATCAGTTACCGGAAGGTTTGCCAGATGCCCCTCAAACGTCCGCATTAGTTTCTGCATCATGACCAACTGGAAAATGTTCTAGCGCATAGCTATGATTTTAAATAGACTTTGGTATCTTGCTTCATTCCCCTTATAGACCAGATATGGACCCATGATATCTGGCTTGTTTCAAAATGAAGACCTGAAATTGCAGGGTTCGATTATGCCCAACAGAAGGCACCCTTGGAAGTTCATTCCTCAGTGTCTGAAAGGAATATATGAAGAAGACTAGACAGCACTATATTAGAGATGGAATCGGTTACCTTTTGAAAATGTGTAGATGAAAAACGGGAAGTACTTTTGAAAAAAATCCAAGACCTTAAAACTCCTCAGTTTTAATTCTACATGTATTTGCAGGAACATTTTGGCCATTACTCGTAAAATGGCGTATTTTATCAAGTGCCATTGTTTTAAAAATAATTATGGCTTTGGGTTTACTTTGATAATCTAATATTTTCCTTCCTCTTTCAACCCTACTATCCACGGGTAGGAAAAAAATGCTGGGGGAAGCTTCAGACAACTGCTGAATGAGAGGGCCTACAGGAGGAAGACTAATGATGGGTGCAAGCTCTTTTAGACAGCAGTTTGAACGAGAGCCATCAGGAGAAAAAGAAAAAAGTGAGGTGCAAAGATATTAGACAGCCAGTGAAAAAGAGCCTTCAGGAGGAGAAAAACGCTGAGGTGCAAGCTCTTAGACAGCAGCTGAACGAGAGCTTCAGGAGAAAAATGCTTGAGGGCAAGCTCTTAGAGAGCAGTGACTGCGCTGAACGCAGAGCTACAGAGAAGAATGTGAGGGCAAGATCTTAGACAGAAGCGAATGAAAGAAAGTAGTGATCAAGTTCGGCTTGCCAAGCCCCAATTCTTAAGCAACCTGCGGAACACAAAATCTTTGATCTTTGAAGATGCTGATTTCTCAGGATACCGACTAGAATCATGGTGTGACGGCATCCAAGTAGTCAGGTAGACGACTTGGTACAACAGGTGCTTCATGATGCTGGGCAGTAGAAGTGCCAATTCAAAAATGGAAATGAGATTTAGTATAGTATGAGGCATGATATATGAATTGAATAAAGATAGTTGTTTTCAAGAGGGGTTTGTATCTGTGATTGATGTTGGTGCCAAAAGGTTAGGGTCTTAGTTTTGTTCTTAAGAGAATCTACATGACACTACAAGTCCAAGACCTCCTAGCAACAAGTTGCACCAACATTGGTTTTTGAACCAAAGTTAGAGCTTTTGTACTTACAGAACTTAGATCCTCATATTCCACCAGCATTAATTTTTTGAATCAAATAAAACACAGGAGTGTAGGTTTGTACTTCAGAACTAGGGTCTAATTACAAAACTAAAACCCTTTCTTACATGACACAACATTTTGGCCCCAAATCAATGTAGATTTTTCTAAAATCCAGCAAAAAATCTAGCAAATTGAGTCCATATAACGTTAAGTTTGGTTATATCATTATATTTTCGTTTTGCAGGACACGAAAAAAAGTATCGTATGTCTTAATGGGTGTATTTATTTTTTAATGGATGCCCATTAGGCCATAACTTACATTTATTTTAGTTTTATTTGGGCAACAACATAATATAAACAGAAAACAAAATTGTAACAGAGTACCACAAACGTAAGTGCAACCATTCAATGTCATCCCGACAGGAATGGCAATCGGCATGTTCCTGCACGTAGTTGAGTCTATAATGGACTCTCCTAGTTTCTTAGCAAACCTTTTATTAGATGTTAAAGATCATTAAAAACGATACAAATGGTTCGTTTCTAAAGAACTATAATTTTGATCATAGTATGAATGTTTTGACTACATGTTTTATAGTTGTTACTGGATAAGGGTTACTGAAACATTTTCAGATAGGTATGAAGTTGCCCAGTTTTTCAAGTTACTGGGGGGACTGTCAAAATAAATTAAGAAACCAATTTGCATCCCCAGCACGCAATATTTCTTGGGGTTTGCCTTGATTGACAAACAGAAATTAGGGGATAAACAATTTCCATGCGTGCAAAAAGTGTTCGCTTTGTTTTTGCTTTTTCTCGCACATGTTGTACTAAAATATGTTCTAATGGTTGTTTTGAGTTTCAACCAAAACCAAAAATTGTCGCCGACAGTGATTTGATATGGGGGTCTACGCATTTATCCGAAGGTTCGGTTATCCGAAGGATCGCTATTTCGAAGATTCGTTTATCCGAAAATTCATTATTCCGAATGTTCGTTTATCCGAAGGTTTATTTCTTCGAAGGTTTATTAATCAGAAGGTGCGTTAATCCGAAAGTCCGTTTATCCGAAAAAAAAAATGTTCGTTTATCCTGAAATTAAATAAGATTCGTTTAGCTTATTCCATTTTCGGAAATGATAATACACATTGCAAAACCCTATTCACTACTGTGCGAACGTTATGGTTATGTTGATGGTTAAACATTAAAACGGCAGTTTTTGTTTGTATCTTGGGAGAGAAATAGATTTGGAAGCTGAAATTTCAGGACGACAATCAGAAAAATGCGGCCTTTCATCTGATAAAATTGATACTAAAACTAGAACTGCTTTGTTTATGTAATCTAAAATGACCTAATGACATTGAAATTAGGTCAAAGGTCATTTCCCAGCACACAATGACATTTCAAAAGGTATAGTTTGCTATATCTAGGACAATTACTTTTAACACAGTAGGCTTAAATGGTTCAAGGTCCTCCTGGGTATAAAATTTAGAATACACACATTCTTTTCAAAATGGACTCAAATTCTTAAATAAATAAAATAATGTTTTCTATTTTGTTTGACATTTGGGGTATAATTATGGGGAAAAATATTGATGGTGCCCACAGGGTATATGGGGATCACCACTCTAGCCTCTGCTAAATGACCTTTGAGCTGATTAACATAAAGTAAATATATATTCCCTGTTGTAACATGCCCATACGCACAATTTTAAACTAATTTAAAACAAATCGGATCATTATAAATCCCCCCCCCCCCATGATGACATTGAACAGTTTTTGGCCTGTCGTGCAAAGACAACAGGTTGAAGATATAGTATTTACCTTCTTTTAATCTGTAGGACCATGCGAACATGTCTACAGACCTTTTAACCCTGTAGGAAACATTTACAGATTACTGCCATTTTACTCCCCTTCCATATCTCAAAACTCACAAGGGCAACACTGTGCAACTTTTAGTATGTTCATTAGATACCTCTCAGAAATGCATTCCAGCAGTTTACATTTGTCCTTAAATTTTTCCATACTCAAATTCTATTTTGTATGGATTGTTACTGCCAAAATGTGGTAACACCCAATCTCAAAATTAAAAACAAATATATATAAGAAATAAGCTCAAACATGTGGGTAATTAATATTATGAAGAATTTTTTAGACTTCAACCACACAACATAAATGACAGTCAGTGAAAAATTCACTGACCATTTTTCACTGACTGTCATTTATGTTGTGTGGTTGAAGTCTAAAAAAATTCTTCAAAATATATATATTTTACATAATGGTGTATGGGCTCGTTTAATTTTATGGCCATATTTGATGAATTTAACGTGTCAGTAGACCAGGTGCTAACTTGTGTTTATAAACATTGATGTAACCTCATCTATACCAACCCATCTTCTGTACATGCTTTGGATTTATTGAAATTGATTTACTTTAACAAAATCATGCAGCATTCCAATGCAAGATGTGACCACTGTATTTTGACCCCCCCCCCCACACACACACACAATTGCAACACATGGTCACACAGATGCACTCTACTGACAAAACCCAAAAGTCTAATTTGGCTATTTTAAAGAAAAATCATTAATCTACTCTACAGACTAAACCAAATAGTCAATGAACTTCTAATGTGGCACGATGATAGAACATGATGTACTGTATACTTTTGGAACGGTTTATGAATCACAATTTAGCAAAGGTGGGCTCAAAATAGTCAGCCCAGCACACGGAAGACAAATTAAAATTAAACAACCCCTAAAGCAACCCCATTTATTGGTTTTGTTTATATAATAGATTGAACGAATTGAATTTGACAGAGAAATTATTTAAACTATGTAGTGGTAGTTAGCGGTCTAGGTCCTGTACCAAAATGGAAATAGTCCACATAGTGCACTTTTGAGAAAAACATGATTTTTTATATGGCCATTTTGACTTGGTTACTTTGGTTAATATTGCATATGGAATAAGGTATGGTAAAGTGGAATATTAAAATAGTGTTTTTGGTTGGAATTTGGAAACTTTATTTCTTTATTGCCTCTTTTTTCAAAATTAGATGGACTTAACATATTTTGGCACAAAACGGATTGAAAGAGATTGGCCCACTTTCTGGAAACACACTTAGCAACCACTTTGGCTCTCATTTTAGTAAAAAAGAATGAATCCAAAATCTCCTTTCCTTTTCTAATTAAACTTTCTGATTTTTTAAAAAATAAAATGGTAATTTTCGTAAGAATCAGTTTGGTTGATATACAGTGCTGGATATTGAAACTTGTGTTATGTTATCACAACGTTCGGGCATACACCCTTTTTCAAGTGTGGTACAAGATGCAATGAGCTAAAATATACCAGGCAAGAAAGCAAGCAAAAAAATCATTAACATAAAAGGAACATGGAAACAAAAGTAAAAGCATCATGATAAAGGTGTACATTGATAAAAAAAAGTAATAGCCAGTGATGCACGATGAACAGTAAACAAGATGCTTATTTTTTTTTTTTTTTTTTTTTTTGGCTCTCATTTTAGTAAAAAAGAATGAATCCAAAATCTCCTTTCCTTTTCTAATTAAACTTTCTGATTTTTTTTTTTAAAAAATGGTAATTTTCCTCAATTTTTTTGGATTTCCCGAAGATTGACCATTCTTTCAATCTCTGCTTACATTTCACAAAATTCACAATGGCCACCGTCATTTTTTATTGTGCATGCAAGAAAAAAGTGTACTGAGCCTGATTAAATAAAAATAATTCAAATCCTATTTCCGGAGATTGCCTATCATCTCCGAAAACTTTTTTTTTTCGGCCACAACGGGCATATTTTATTACCACAAAACATCAAAATTTCATATATATATATATATATATATATATATATATATATATATATATATATATATATATATATATATATATATATATATATATATATATATATATATATGTCGTAAGAATCAGTTTGGTTGATATACAGTGCTGGATATTGAAACTTGTGTTATGTTATCACAACGTTCGGGCATACACCCTTTTTCAAGTGTGGTACAAGATGCAATGAGCTAAAATATACCAGGCAAGAAAGCAAGCAAAAAAATCATTAACATAAAAGGAACATGGAAACAAAAG
>JAMKCH010030824.1:0-16820 GCA_023653785.1 Ophioderma brevispina | reverse complement strand
AGGTCAAGGGAAAAGGTCAATATTGCACAGAAAATTCAACATTTGACGATATTGTGTACGATTTATCTGGAGTTCCGTATGGGGTATGATGATGTAACGTGGAGGAAAGAAGCGGGTTCACGTGTTCTCGACCTGATTATATTTTGGGTGTAACATATGCTAATTAGTATCTAATTTGCATAATTTATGAACATTTTCCCGCAAGGCTTGTGTACAAGTTTCTGGGTTCCGTAAGGTGTAATAATATGTAACTTGGTGGAAGGAAGCGGACTAGGAGTTCTTGACCTGATTAGATTGTTGGCCATATCTCGGGCAAATTAAATATGCAAATGAGCTAATATATGGCCAAAATCAGTGTAAGTGCTAGGTGGGGTAGGCAAAGTATACCACAACAAAGTCTTAACATATGTAGTACCCATGTTTTTCTTTGAAAGGTTTTTTTAGTTCTGGTTGCAGCATGTGGATCAGTTTTTGGGTTTTGCCAGCCTGTTGAGATTTCTGGAAATGAAAATATGTAAAATTCAGTGTTTCGCCCCTTTCCAGACCCCATACTGGCCCCCAAATTTAAATGGTGTTACCTGATTTTTTCAAAAATAGTGTTTGCCAAATTGGAATGAATTGCTCATATTTTTACTAAATTTAGTGAATTTCAGGGATTTTTGCCAGATTAATTTTAGATTTCTTGATTCTTTTAAAGGTAACCATTTTTTTGGATTCGTATTGTACCCCTTCATACATTGCAGTTGCATTTTTGCATGTATGACCGCACATTCGGCGGGTACATACTTTACGCATCGCGTAAATAACGAGTTCGCCTTGTTTTAGCATATTATGAATGCTTACCATGTATTAGATCAACACCTGAAGTAAATAAGCCAAATCAACTGTTGTTTATGTAATATTGTCATTATATGATGATTTATTAGTTTCTTCAGGCACGACAAAAAATCAAAGCACATTTTTTTATGGGGATGATTGCAATAGCAGGCCAAGTTCAAAACATAGTTTTTGGTTTTTCCTTTTTTACTTGTTGTCCAAAAACCTTCGAAAAGTTCTCCGGTAGTTGTTTTTAAACACCATCAAGTGCAAATTGAGCAAATTTAATAACCTCAAAAATCTCCCCCTCATGTACCCTTTAAAACCTGGGGTATTTACAATTTTCAACTTGCAGTTTTTTATTACCTCTGTGATTTGATAACCCCATCCCTACTTTACCCCATCAAAACATTAGATTTTTGGTATTGAAGAAAGTAATATTTCGTCTATTACTTCAGGAAAATACGGCCCGGAAATGTTTTCCTTTTGAATTTATGAAAGTGTCCCCAATAGTGTAGCGTTTTTGGACTGCAAATTGTCCGACAACCACCTCCCCTCCCCTCGTAACAACAAAACGCAACCACTTCTATTCCAAAGATAGTAATAAAGTAATTTTTAAATGAGGGTTGTGGTCAAAAACTTTGGTGGCAGGGGTGTTTTTTTTTGGGTCAAAAATCACGTTTTTGAGCTAAAAACTTAAGAAAACAAGATGTTATTAAATTGCTTAGCAAACAAATTTTAATCATGAATGCAATCTATCAACTCTGGCATTTATATAAAGATTTCTGTTTTCATACAATCTATAATGTCTTGAATTTTAGCCCCAAAATCCTTTTTTCCTGAAAAAACATCTTGTTTACCACATGTTCCCCACAATGTGTATTACCTGAACCCTTTAGGCAATGTAAAAATCCTATATCAATAACAAAAAGGATAATAAAAAAAGATTGTATATTTTTACTTTAAAAAAAAAATTAAAATAGTTCGATTAAAATGGCAGCCAAAATGATTTTTTCGGCTAAAGTCATCCCTGCCACCAAATATTTCAACCACAACCATCATTTCTTAAATCTCATATAATTTATCCTTCAAATAAAGGTGGTTTGTTTTTTGTTTGTACCGAGAGGGGATACTCGAAACTAGAGCACTTTTTCAAAGCTCGGCCTCTCCGTTAAAATGTGTTTTTTTATCAACCACACTAGCTCACAATTAGGACAATTTAGTACACATTTTTGCTTCTACTATCAAACAGCTGGACCAATTTAACTCAAAGATGTTTTGTGGCAATGGTGATAATAATATATGAAAAATTGGACGATAACTGCTTAGAATGGAATTATTTTGTATGGGATTACAGAACACAAACCTATACAGCAGTAGTAATGTTAAGAACTGTTCGGGTATTGAAAACAAATGGAGTCCATAAAATGCAGGTTATAGTATTAACTGATACTTTTTTAACATACTGTTTATATCACATGATAAAAAAAATCACTTTCCAATATCTGTGTCAGACCATCTGCTTTCAACCTTCCCTACCATTAAAAGTTAATTCAACACAGATTTGCCATGTTTTTTTTTTACTGCGATATGTATTAGTTTCCATGTTGTTCAATCAGCCTGACTGAGATATATCAGCAGATACAGTATGGTCAAGGTGTGTAGGGCATCTAAACAAAATGCAAAATACAGGTTGTTTTTTATTCGGACCATTTACAAAAAACCCAGCTGTTGTGACCCATGCAAATTGTCTCTTTTATTTTTAGAGCAATTTTCAGCAATGGCGACACAAGGTTGACAACTGATATAAGTAGGGACATGAAACGCTATTATCTCGCCAAAAGTCAGAAATCCATTTGCTGGAATCTTGCCATATAGCCTGCAAATGTCATGAATTTTATGTTATGGGGCCCTCTATATGCCGCATTCTCCATAGACAACATGTTCAACCTAGATTTTTAAAGAAACTCCTATTTGCCCGCAATGAAATTTCTTAAAATTTACATAGGATGAAGTTCAGTGGTATATACTACAATAACTCGTCAAAAGTGTGTCGCTGTTGATTTTTTTTTGTTTTATTTCTGGTTTTGTTATAATAAATGAGACCTTCAAACAGCTGTGAAAAATCAAATAAGAGATTAAATGTGGCCTCATCGAAAATGACCTCCCGCATTTACCAATCTATCCGCCACATTTTCCTTCTCGAGAAGGAAGGGAAAACAGCGGCACATTTACCGTCAAACACTAATGAAACACACTCACACACAGAAATGTCCTTAATGTGCGTGTTCCGATCTATTTGGGACCCCCCTTATTTACCCGGAAGTAGTATCGATTTTGATATCAGATGAAAGGCCCTATTTTTCTCATTGTCGTCCTGAAATTTGAGCCCTCAAATCCATTTCATTCACAAGATATAAACAAAACCGTTGTTTTTAGTGGTTAACCAGCAATATTAACACAGTCATTGAATAGGGCCTTTGCAACATGGCATTATTGGCGTCTACATCAAACCGCAAGTTGTTTCCCACTAACTTGATGGGGGTATGTGCAAGTCTCAGGCTCTCACGCAAGTAGAGAACACAATACACATAATCGGAACAATTACCTTTAAAAGAGAGAAAAAGGGTGATTTTGATTTTTTTAGGGACACCTCACATGTGAAATCTCTCATTGCACCTTTAAAATCATGCTAAATCAGCCTTTTTGTGTCGCCTGCCTTAAGGCAGGAAGATACATAGGGATCACTTTGTCCACTGTTGTCTGTTGTTGTTGATGTCTGTCGTGAAAAAGGGTTAACATTTGCCTGTAATATCAGCATACTTCGATGGATTTAACAACTTGAATCAGAGATGCAACATGTGGGATCCCGCAATTTAGCCTGTGAGGTCAAAGGTCACATCACAAGGTCAAGGTCATGTGAGTTAAGTTGTAAGATATGCTAAAAATGTAAAATTGACCTCAATTGAAGTTCAATTGGAACCAAACTTGAGTCATAGGTGCAACATTGGATCCCTCATTTGCTGATGCGGTTAAAGGTCACATGCCAAGGTCAAAGGTCATACGAGACCTATCATTACAAACCGCGACGGCAGACAACACATGCGGTCCGACGACCGATGTATTTTTTTTTTGCCTGCTCACCAGGAAATTCTCGTCTCCAACCAGGAAAATCTGCTCAAAACCACCTCCAACCTGGAGAATCTGCCTCAAAATCAGGAATTTACTTTCTCTGACAAGTGACCCCTGCTACGCCCTGGAGCTTTCCTTCAGTAAATAGTATTACATAGTGCTTTGCTGTTATTGCTTCTAGAATGTATAAATCAATTGTGTAATAATTAGAATGGGGTTAAAATGCTTTAAAGGGATGACCTGATTCAATTATATAAAGTATTCATCTAGATTGAATGACATTGACCCCCCCAAAAAAAAAATCTATAAAGTTTTGCCCTGATATGTGATGTGGTTTATCAAACCCAGGCTGAATTGAGCAGAAGATGGAATTTGAGTTCATTGTAAAATATCAAAACATAGACTTTCTTTGTATTGCCTTTTATTCATCTCAAATGATCATTGCTAACTAAGGTATGGAATTTTGAAATTGGGCTTTCCAAAATGAAAAAAACCCATAATATAAAGAAAATAATAAAGAAATACCAAGGAATATAAAAGAAATGTCTGTCAAAAATATTCTTTAATAATGTAATTTTACTTCTTTCAAAGTTTCAGAGCATGTTTTAGCATAGCTTGACTTGAAAATTTGTAAACAAAACTCAATTTTGACAAAAATCACCCATCACCTCATTGTGGCCTTTTTCTCCATTTAGATCCTTGCCCAATTCCTCCTGGTTTTCAGTTACCATGTCATATATTTGATGTGAGAGCTAAAACCTTGAATTTGTAATCCCCATAATTAATACTGGTTGACCAAAATGGGTCAACATTCTTGCTCATAACATCCAAACCAAACAAGTTGTAGCTCTATGAAAAAATAGTAGCTGTTTTTTCAGATACCAAAATATTAAACACATATTATAAAACTTAACCAAAATGACCTGACATTCATACAGGGTGTCTCAGAAAGAATGTTACCCTCCAGAAACGGCCATTTTTGCTTACTTAATCAATTGTTATCCTTGTTTTATCTTTATTTTATGAAAATATGTACTTTTATGAACATATTGTGAAAACAAGAAGGAAAACGGTGAAAAAATAACCAAACAATGACTATTTCCCTAAAAATGATGCAAACCTACTTTGTCCACGGCTAGCATTAGCAGAGGAAACCATGGATGCATATATCCCAGACATAAAAATGTTTAAGACCCTCCTGGTTAATAATACTCTCAAATTCCAAGGTACATTGCTGGTTTTAGAGTTTATTGTTAACTTCCCTACGCACTGCAGCATTATTTGCGGCTGATTGTCCTGTTCTTTGACGACCATATCTCTCCTTGCACCTTTTTAGAGTCTTGCCATGCTCCATAATTTTTCTCTGCTCCCTTTGATTGCCATCTTACTAGGAACCCTACATTGAGGGAAAGCGTTTACCCATTCACGAAGAACAATGGTCCTGTAACCCAAAATCAGTTCAGTAGCTCCATTGTAGGAGCCACGCGCCAATGCCATTATTTGAAAGTGTGCTTTAAACAAATTCATGTTTGCATTATGATGGGAGACGGGTGAGGGGATTTAGGTCACTTCATTCTGAAGATCAAATTAAGTGCATGTTTCAGGTGCTTTTTAGGCATTACATGAGAACAAATTAATTAAATCTGAGGACTATGTGTGCTCAAATCTATAAGTAATGCAATGTACATGTTCTCTGCTATTGCTAGCCGTGGACAAAGTAGGTGTGCATCGTTTTTAGGGAAATAGTTATCGTTTGGTTACTTTTTCACCGTTTTCTTTCTTGTTTTCACCATATGTTCAGAAAAGTACATATTTTTATAATATAACGCTAAAACAAGGATAAGAATTGATTAAGTAAGCAAAAATGGCCGTTTCTGGAGGGTAACGTTCTTTCTGAGACACCCTGTACACAAATAGAAAAAGTGAATTTCAAGAAGCTAAGGGGAAATTAGACAATAATAGTGATTTCTTGTCATGCCCTGAGCAAGCTCAGGGCCAAAACCAAAACGTTGGGTAGAAGTCAAATACTGTGTTGTCTTTAGATGTAGTAGATGTCTTAGATAGCACCCGGCAAAGATTAAGTCCTCATGATGTGACAAACAATTTGAAATAATTTTGAATGTCAATAATAACACATTTTTTCATAAGAGTACCCCCAATTTTTTTTTAAATGAGTTTGGCAAACAAAAATGTGCCTTTTTTGCTTTAAAGGGGCATTTCGTGATCCACAGCCTCATCCCCCTGACTTAGCTAAAAAAAGTTGAGATTTTCATATCATCTGAACCGTTTACATTGGTAATCCATGTGTGCCAAATCTTACGTGCAAATTCGGTCGTGTCTGTAAGAAATTCACAATTTTGTTATTTCTCTCCGTAAACGGACAGAAATTATAGTACAGTGGCCTATGTGACCGTTGGAAAGGAGCATTTGCTCATAACACAAAACCGCAAAGTCGGGATCAGCTAAAAAGTTGCGAATAAGCTTTTCTCAAGGATATGTAATGAACAATGAATAAAATAGAAGGTGCTGGAATCACGAAATGCACCTTCAATTACAGAATGTTTTACTCCATCCAGCATTCAACCTTCATTTTAAATGTTTCCCCCATGGCCACATACAATGTTTTTGATGATAAGTCCTAAATCCAACAAACAGTGAAAATAATTTCTGATGCAATGTTTTTCAAAGTCCGCACACATTTTAGTAGATTGGCTGTTCCATCATTTCAGCCCTATTATGGTTGCTGAGTTGTCACTGGTCAAGTCAATAAAACGCTTTTGCTGTTTCCTGTGACTTTGGTAAGTTGAAGGCATGGATATTTTGTATAATAATGACAAATTGATACTCTTCAAATTTTTAAAATCTCATTAAAATAATAAACAGTAATCATTTTTATATGCTAGCAAGATCAGTGGCATAACCAGAATTTTGAAATGGGGGTGGGGAGAAGCTGAAAATTGACAATTTGCGAACATTCATAATATACAAACCTTTGTCCTCTTGGAGGAAAATTTAAGATTGTATTCCCCAGAAATTTTGCATTTTTTCCAGCTCTGCCAACAGGTTGCAATGTGCTGACAGACCCCCCCCACACCTTCCCTGGTACACTGGGTGTGCCTCTGAGGAACAATGGATCATTAAAAGTAGGTGACCTAAAGGTAATCTGTCTCTGACATAATCTGGAAGCATCACTAGTGTTACTGTGCAGTTCCACCCCCATGTGTGATTGTTGACCTGTGTGTGTGACCTTTGACCACAGCATTATGTGCTCAGGTCTAGAGTCCTTTTGACCAAATTTGGCAAGAGTCCTTTTGACCAAATTTGGTTGTTCTTGGGCATTTCTAAGCAAATTGACCTTTCTAGATGACCTTTGACCTCCATGGTCACTTTGAAAGCCTGATAACAACTCTCAGACTAACTCTCAGACAGGGTGCAAATGTCCCTGTTTAGCATAGAAAAATGCTACCCATTTCGAGGTAACTGCTACACAAATTTTGGCTTATATCATTTTTTTACAATGCTAAATATAAAAGCATCCCATTTATGATAAAATTGCCAAAAACTGCAATACAAACTTTTTCAAAGGAATTTGCACACTGCTCTCAGACTGTCGTTTGCCATCCACATTTCTAATATCAGCTCCATACGTCAAAGCACAATTAAACCCATAGCCAGACAGACAGACAGACAACTCCTGTTTTTTGTGTTGCCTGCCTTACCAAAGGGATCACTTTGTCCACTGTTGTCTGTTGTTGTGAAAAAGGATTAACATTTGCCTGTAATATTCACATACTTCAATGAATTTAAACCTAACTTAAGTCATAGGTGTAGCATGGGATTCCTCAGTTGTTGATGAAGTCAAAGGTCACCTACCAAGGTCAAGGGTCATGTGAGGTCATCTGTTGATGGAGTCTGTTGATGTCTGTGTGAAAAAGGATTAACATTTGCTTGTAAATACCACATACTTCAATGGATTTAAAAACAAAAACAAACTTGGTTTATCAGGTTGCAAATGGCATTCCCGCATTTGTTGAGAGGTCAAAGGTCAAAGACAAGGTCAAAGGGTCATGTGAGGTCAAGTTGTAAGCTAGGCTGA
The DNA here is from genome assembly GCA_023653785.1 of Ophioderma brevispina. Classification (NCBI taxonomy): domain Eukaryota; kingdom Metazoa; phylum Echinodermata; class Ophiuroidea; order Amphilepidida; family Ophiodermatidae; genus Ophioderma; species Ophioderma brevispina. The sequence continues at coordinate 8,776 of JAMKCH010030824.1, read as the reverse complement.
AATGTAAAAATTGACCTCATTTGAAAAGTGGCAGTTCAATTGGCATCAAAACTTGGTTTAAAAACATTACATGCAAACTATTTGTTTATAAGGTCAAGTCACATGAGGCCTATCCTTCACAAAACTTCGACGACTTAAACATTTGGCCCGACAAAGCGGTCGAAGACCGATGTATTTTCCTAGTTTTTAATATTTTACGGACCCCCTATTAGCACTTGTCTATCCACCCCCACTTTGCCGAGAAAAGTTCGAATTTGAATTTAACCCTACATTATTTTTGAAAAAAATGATGGATTACGACTTAAATAATTTCGATTTGCTAGTTTTATTGCTGTCCTTTTTACTGAAAGCCGAATTTCCAAATTAGCTTTCGAAAATAAATTCGTCATATTGCGCTCCCTTTGATCGGGAAGCCTCCACCCAGTCCGGCTTTTCAATTGTGAAGATTGTGTGATCTTCAAATGTCGACCCATGATGATGCCCGAACCCCTGGAACGATGCTAAATTTGGGGCTCTATCGGCAGCCGTGATTTTAGCTTTTCTGTGAAATCAGGCCTAAATATTATTAAACTAATGTCAAAACTAGAGAGAAATGCATAGAGACGTCATCGAAGTCCCAATTCTTGGAATGACTGCGCTATCTTCATGCTCGGTTGTTTAGAAGGCACATTTGCATGCTTAATGATATGCGGACATGTGACAGAGGCAGGTCACTTGTAACGACCAGAAGACAGGGAATCAATTACGCTGTTTCATTTTACTGCAACAAATTAAAATTTCAATGACGACTATTCAAATTCACCCAAAAGTAAGTTGCTACACAGTAAAACCAATGTTTATACGTTATTAAGAGTTTTCAAGCATTAATTTCATTATAGCCTTCCCATTTTCTTTATTTTATAAACACTACCCAACTTTATAAATTGGCTACCCAAAAACATTGCAACGGGGTTTTAATCCACAGCAAATGTAAAAATGTTATTTTGATAACCGAACTAAAACGCATAATTTTATATTACCTGAAATGTTTCTTTTTAAACAGCTATGTTTAATTTGAAATGCTAATCCATTGAAATAAACATATCCATTTTAAGGGAAACACATAGGCCGTGATTCTCAAACGATGTTTAAAATAAACGCTGGTTAGGCCTAAAAACTATGGTAGCTACAGCACTTGTTTAGGAAAACAGCAGGGCTAAATATTTAACAAGTCGTTTAGCTCAACACGAGATTTAAACAGCGTAAATATCATCCACCGAACTGCTGACTTATCTGCGCCTACACTTACGTGACTCAACAATAACTATGTCCACTAATGCCTTCCTTAGTTTTGAATGCAACGATGAAAGTCCATGGGTAAATTTCAAGAATGTTGTGTAATTCAAGGAGCTTAGAATTTGTTCAGTGATGGGAGACAAAACCCGGGCCTATTTAAAACTGATTTATGTCGCTGTGCCGCACTTGCTATAATTAATGCTATATAACAGTACACACGAGCATAAAAAAATAGGAAGCAAAGGAAAAAATGGGACAAGAAGAAATAAACCGAGAATCGGGAAAAGAAAACCATAAGAGAAATCAAGGACAAACTGGACTAACCACGGTACGAGTATCCCATATAGCTGAAAATATCAGACATTTGATGAAAGAGTGAAGTTCAATACGCCTTAAACTACCCTCGGACCAAGTTAAGTTTACAAAACGGTTTAGACGTGTTTAACACGATGTTCGGCTAAAAGTTTAAAAAGCGTTCAACACATTTGCATTGCTAATGATATGCCGAATGTGCAGAGGCAAGTCACTTTGTTACGACTAGAAGACATGAAATCAATTAGGTGTCATTTATACTTGACAAACAAATTCAAATTACAATGCGACTTATTCAAATTCACCCAAAAGTAAGTTGACTTACACAGTAACAAACCAATGTTGAACTTTATAAAGTTTCAACGCATTAATTTCATATAGACTTCACATTTTCGTTATTTTCTATAAACCACTACCCAACTTTATAAATGCACCAAAAAACTTGCCAACGTGTGTAAACACAGCATGTAAAAATGTTATTGGATAACAGTTAATAAACGCTAATTTTAATTATGACGCTGAAATGTTGCTTTTTAAACAGCTATGTTTAATTTGAAATTGTAACCATTTGAAATAAACACTATCCATTTTAAGGAAGACCCTAGGGCCGTATTCTCAAACGATGTTTAAAATAAACGCTGGTTAGGCCTAAAATAGGGTTAGCTAAACGCACAGTTTAGAAAACCGCAGGTTAAATATTTTAACAAGTCGTTAGCTAACCACGATATTTAAACAGGTAAATATCATCCACCGAACTGTGACTTATCTTCGCCTACAATATTAGTGCAAGTCAACAATAACTATGCCATAATGCCTTCCTTAGTTTTGAATGCAACGCTGAAAGTCCATGGGTAAATTGCAAGAATGTTGTGTAATCAGGAGCTCAGAATGTGTTCAGTGATGGGGACAAAACCCCGGGCTATTTAAAACTTTTATGTAGCTGTGCCTCACTTGCTATAATTCAATGCTATAACAGATAACACGAGAAAAAAATAGAAGCAAAGGAAAAAATGGACAAGACGAAATCAAACCGAGGACTCGGAAAAGAAATATAAGAGAAATAAAGGGAGAACTGGACTAAACCGTACGAGTATCCCCCATATAGCTGAAAAAAATATCGGACATTTGATGAAAGCGTGAAGTTAAATACGCCTTAAACTACCCTCGGACCAAGTTAAGTTTAACAACGTTTTAGACGTGTTTAACGATGTTCGGCTAAAATTTAAACAGCGTTCAAAGTTAACCATGCTTTGAGAATTGCATTTATTTTAGCGGGCGTTTAAATTGTGATTTAACCAGTGATTAGCGTTAAACATTGTTTGAGAATACGGGCCCTACTGTTTAAAAAATAAACAGCCCATTTAAATGAAAACATCAATTATAAATGTTAGTTTTTACTGTGTAAAAAGCAACTTAAGAATTCCACTTTTTGAAGTCGTATCGATTATGACTGCGCATGTTTACACTTCAGGAAAAGGTGAAATCGATGACGACTCATTTGAATTCACTTCGACGTTTGGCCCAGTGTAAACGGGGCTCTAGTCAAGCCTGAGTGGGCCTAAATTTTACTAACATGGTGGCTATTACCTACAGTCTTGAGTTAAATGAATGTCTTCAGACATTGCTCATACAAACCAAGGTCAAAGTTTGAGTTTTGATTTTTGAACATTTATTTCACAAAAAAAAACACAGGAAGGGTTTTTAAAGAACTCAGAATTTTATTTTACTATGGGTTGCCATTTGTAGTTAGTTGGTACTGTGTAATGAGGAGTAGCACTATCCCCCAAAGGCAAGAGTACAAATAGCAGTAAATAAGACCTATGCCATTGCACCAATATCAGTAAATAGCTTGAAAAAGTGCAATTGCACCCATTGCATTGATGAATATCAATAAATAGTGCAATAGCAGCCAATATGTGACTTTGCTATTTTATGGCTTGAGAATTGTGGAATAATCCTATAGATGGTTGCATTTAATGAAATTTTGTGATGTCATAATTTTGCACCAATTACTGTTATAGCTAGGTAATAGCAGTCAATAGGTGGTTAGCAAACCAGGTCACATATTTGTATGATGGTGAGTGTTGCATATGGAGACATTCTAAAATGAATCAATACTACATCCCATCCACTTATTGAATACAATTTGGATATTTGCATTGTGTGAATTTTGCATGAAAACTTGACAGTTTCCTGTCAGCGCACACATCAGTAATTCATGTCCCAACCCATAAGTTCATCCAATTCATTATTTGCATTTTTTCATCAGAAATATTATCTTGATTTTTAAACTAAAAAAAACCCACATTTCTTCATCAATTGTTGATCACAGCAAAATTACAAATCTGTGGAATGGCCAGATTTGTACCATACATGCCGTAAAGGGCTCACCCACACTAAAGAATAGCAACATTGTATAACTACCCCTGCCTTGATTTCATGGTGACATGTTACTTGGGGATCTGTTCAGTACAGTGACTGATGCTATGGGATCCATATAAGCTCAGCTGAGCAAAAGAGTATATGATATATTCAAATTTTAAAAACTATTGTCAAGGTTTGTCAATCTGGTTATATTGATGGTTTGATCAAGGAATTATCAACTCAGGTACAGAATTATGCACCATATACAGGGTGTCTCAGAAAGAACGTTACCCTCCAAAAACGGCAAATTTTGCTTACTTAATCAATTCTTATCCTTGTTTTAGCTTTATATTATGAAAGTATGGACTTTTTGGAACATATGGTGAAAACAAGAATGAAAATGGTGAAAAAATAACCAAACAATTACCATTTCCCTAAAAATGATGTAAACCTACTTTGTCCACGGCTAGCAATAGCAGAGACACGTGTACATTGTAATTCTTATGGATTTGAGAACACGTAACTCCTCAGATTTAATTAATTTGTTCACATGTAATGCCTAAAAAGCACCTGAAACATGCACTTAATTTGTCATCAGCATGAAGTGACCTAAATCGTATCACCCGTCTCCTATCATAATGCTAATATGAATTTGGCTAAAGCGCACTTTTCAAATAATGACATTGGGGCGCGACTCCTACAATGACATATTCTACTGAACTGCTCTTGGGTTACAGGACCATCGTTCATCGTGAATGGGTAAACGTTTTTCCTCAAAGTAGGATTCCCAGTAAGATGGCAATCAATGGGAACAGAGAAAAAAATCTGGAACATGGCAAGATTCTAAAAATGGGCAAGGAGATAGACGTGGTCGTCAAAGAACAGGATAATTATCCGTAAATAATGCTACAGTGCGTAGATAAACTGAACAATAACCTCTAAAACCAGTTGGGAAAAGAGGAAAGTAAAAAAAGACACTTGGAATTGAGATATATTGGCCAGGAGGGTCTTAACATTTTTATTGTTGTGATATTTGCGTCCATGGGTTTCCTCTGCTATTCTTAGCACGTGGACAAGTGTAGTTTGCATCCTTTTTTAGGAAAATTGTCATTGTTTGTTTATTTCTTCACCGTTTTATTCTTGTTTTCACCATCTTGTTCTAAGGTATCACATATTTTCACAATATGAAGCTACAACAAGGAGAGATGATTAAGTAAGCAAAATTTGCCGTTTTTGGAAGGTTAACTATTCTTTTCTGAGACACCCTGTACTGCAACTGTTGTGTTATATTGTTGATATTCTAATTTTTAAACATGTAAGATATTAATGAGATTGAAAAGTATAGTCCCATACCTTTTCAGTAAGGATGTATACTGTGTGTGGATAAAAAATCATATAGTAAGACCTTGAATACATCCGAAAAGAAAGCTTGTAAATTTTAAAATTGGGCAACATTTTATTAAAATATGTTACAATGACCAAATCCCTATTTGTCAGTATTCTGCAATTATAAGAAACATTAAAAAAAATGAACATATTTTGAAACTTAAAAAATGACATTCTGGGAAAAAAGTAATGAGTATTGGCCTTGCCTTTTTGTGGGCCACCACTATAGCTTGAGACACTATCGCTCCCATTGTGGCGTGTGTACATGTTGTGTGGATTTGTGTAGTTGGTGTGTCACTAAAATGTTAAGTTTTGTTTTTATAATTTTTTTTTTAATTGACCTCAATTGAAAAGTTGAAGTTCAGTTGGAACAAACTTGTATGGTGTCACCCTGGGATCCCTCAATATTTTGATGATGTCAATCAACTGCCAAGGTCAAAGGTAAAAAAACATCCAAATATATTTAAAAAAACATCTAAAATTTAAAAATTGACCTCATTGAAAAGTTGAAGTTCATTGTGAACCAAACTTGTTTCATAAGTGCACTTAGGTCATGGAGCGGCCCACCATCTTATTTCTTTAAATATAGGATCGCGAAAGCCGAGAAACCACAAAATTCTAGGATTTTTTAATCCATGACCCAAATGGGCTAATGACCTTGTCCCCGAAACACACATTTTACTGGAATCGGTTTGTTGTCTGAAGCGAGCCTGCTATTTCTCATTTATCTGTGAAATCTTAGCTAAAAGATGTTTGGTTTGGTGTTATTGAATCAAAATTGTGGCACCATTTTTGAAGCAAAGATATTTAAGCTTAAACTGTTGGGTCAACATTTTTTTTATCACTATAGTTGATGTGTCAATATGAGTGAGAACTCATTAAAAGTTTTGGTCTGTCCATTCACCGTGAGATGTAAGAGGAATTATTTTAGGGTCCACAGTAAAAAAAAAAGTTTCATGATACTCATACAATATATGTAGCTAGTAAAAAAATGCATTATTTCACATCTAAGTTAGATGTATATTCAATTGAAGTATCATGGTGGATGAAAAACACCAGCATTTTCATTTCATTAAACATTTTTAGTGGCCAACATTGTAAGCATTTGTTGATTTATAGTAATAAATTCGCTGGGTGGTTAACCACCCACCCCTTGGTAAAACAAAATAGCTTGGGTAAGCAAATTGTCAAATTTGATTTTCTTTAGGGTTTAACTTTAATATTCTGGAAACTAAATGATTACTGAATACATCATTTAAAGCGGCCACTGGCACATTTTCACAAAATATGAAATTTTTCCTTCAATTTGCTCTCAAAATGATAGTCTAAGCCCTTGGAAAACAGAGATATATTTGACACCATAAATAACCTACCCCAAAACAGATAGGACATTGATATGATGATAAAGACATCCGGTAATTTGTAGTCCAAAGTTTTGGTTTCTAGCTAACTTTAATCACAAATGTGTATATTACATGAATAATTTGGACTCGTTACTCACTGTATTAAAACAACAAAGGTTATAGACCGATCAACAGTTGTGCCTAGCGCAGGCCTTAAAATAAGCGTGCTGCCAGCACATAATGGGCAGCTGAGAATTGAAAATGGGCAGTCTGAAATCCAAAATGTGCAGTTGAAAATACCACATACCAAAGACGCAAATTAAAAAATATAAAAAAAAAAACAGTCAGCCCTCAACATCTGTTTGATCCATGCGGTTGTCTCTTATTTTTCTAACAATTTCAAGCATTGACAACGGTTTTGACAACTGATATACTGGTATTTAGGAGACATGCAAAAGCTACATCTGCCAAAAATCAGAAAATCCATTGCTGTAATCTTGCATATAGGACTACCAAGTTGTGATTTGTATGTAGCACCCTCCATTGCCCATTCTCCATAGAAAGACTGCAAAACTCGAGTATTTAAGAATCATAATTATTCCTTCAATTAAATTTCATAAAATTTAACAGGAGTGTAATAAATACTCCAATATTATCAAACTGTGTCACCGTTTGATTTTTGGTTTTATTCTGTGACCTGCTGCTGTGCAAACATTGGATTTCTGCAGCAAAAGAAGGGTCCTCAAAAAGAACTCAAAATTCCTACCAAACAGGCATGGGGAGGTGTAGTTCCAGAATCATCCTGTGTTGCACCAGACAGACAGTACAGCACTAGACAGTGTAATGATGTACAAAGGATCTTGAGAAATACAAATTTAAAAATGTGCTTGTTTGTCCAGAAACTGACAAGAGTACTTGTTTTGCCCCTCAAATCGTAGCTGGAGTAACTTTTTTGAATTTTTTTAGTTCAGCACTGGGATTTACTGTCATTTAGTTCCTACCTATTATTTAATCCAAATGTTTATGAAAAAAGTCCTTTGGGGGAAAGTGGCGTTTTTACATTTTTGGGCGGAAGAATTTGGTGCGCATCTTAAAAATCGGTTTTGGACACCCCCCCATTTTGAATGTTTAACCGATTTTCATTTTTTCCTGTTATGTGTCATGTTGATGTACCCCATCATTGACCAGATTTTGTGTAAAACATCCAACATCAAAGTGGTTTTCAGAGGGAGGTCCACGTGAACCCCCTTCAATGCCTATTCAGCACGGGAGTAAGCTTATGTAATATAGCACATTTTGAAGAGCTCCCCCATTTTCCCAAAATTTTGAGATTTTTTGCACGTTTGTATTGGAAAACGCAAGTAACGATACCTGTTAATGGTTAAGCCCAAAAAATGTCTATGGTGTCACAAACGAAGAATTTTGTGATTAGAATAATTAATAATCGGAGATCTCCGACAATAATTCAATTGCTGCTGGAATCGGTCCTTCAATATGAAATATCCGGAAATAACGAACGCCATGTGTTGTCTACGCTAGTTTTATTCTCCCATTAGTGTTTCACTGGTTCAGGCAGTATTGAGGTCATTTTCGTGAGGTGGCACTATTTTAGAATGGCCCGGACAGATTTTAGTGTTTTCATTTCACCTCCGCTGTTAAATAACAATTCTGGGATCTCGATTCCATTTACAAATGTTCTTTTATGGCAAATATGCGCTTTTTTGAGACTTACCGTTCGCAGATATAGTTTTAGTGATCCAACACAACTGTGTCAAAAATCTCAAATTTTGAAAATTGGGGGGGCACAGCTCAAAAAATGTGCTATTAAAAATTATGCTTTTACTAAACCTCGTCTACCTGAGCCATGTTTTTGTAACAAAACCCCGAAGGAGGTGATTTTTTGTCACTGAACATCCGATTACTACAAATTTGGTACAGGCACAGGCTAGCTTACAGAGTTTCTTCTTTCCATTTGTTACGGGCCCAAGAATTAGCAATGATTTATTTCACTTTGAGGCAGATTAAGTTCATAAATTAGCACAATAAAATATTATAAATAAGTCTAAGTAATACAATATGGGATAAACCGTTTTGTG
>JAMKCH010030823.1:0-24311 GCA_023653785.1 Ophioderma brevispina | reverse complement strand
ACTGAATACAGTCCTGACACGGATAGTCACAAGACTGGGTAAGAAACGAACAAAAATACAATGGTAACTTCCTCCGAGTATTTCCTTTGAGATTTTTTGGATTCTATTTAGAATACTACCCCACTTTAGGGGAAAGGAATGGGCAATATCAATTGGAAGATGGCCAACTGGCCTGTGGGCCTTTAATTAAAGGAATCTTGCATGATAAAGATATTATGGCAGATGCATATAATTCTATACTATAATAGAAAATGCATATCTGTAGGACATTTTCCTATAAACCGAGTAGCAGTTGAATTTGATCGAATCTATATTTTTTACCACTAAGAGGAGCTTTAGAGTATGCCATGTTTCTATGGCCGGGCTGACCCGGTGTCGGTGTTCAAAATGATAGAATAGAAAACAAGAGTTAAGGGTGAGGTGGATGGAGTTCTATATTTCTGGGACTGTGGCTACTATTTCTTGTAGATAGTGAGCAATTTTGTTACATTAGGATACGGTAATATATTAAAATGAGAAAGAGTACACATAAAATCCCCCTTTCAATTTCTATAGGAAGCAAATTCTTTTGTTTATGGTTGCTTACACCATAAACCATTGAAGGCTTTGGGATTTTTTGAGCCAACCAGCACCATGGTATCATGAAGAGGACTAAGCTTTGTAAATAGTTGAGAAACTCTTAGTTTTAATTGGTTACCTCAAATGTTGTTATCATTTTAATCAACCAATACGAGGCACTGTATGAATAAGGGAGTAGTACCCGTGAGTGAATAACCTAATATGGACCACACTTTGAGGACTTTGATACCACCATTGTTAGTTAACCTACATACCAAAGTCACAAAAGTGGACCAATTCTGTACACTATTGACTTACCACTGCATATTGAGGGACCAGTCCTATACTGTGGACCTTAGTATATGTGCATTCTATTAATAAAGGGTGTGTTTTGGGGGCTTATATTGATGTGAAGTAAATTGACAAACATAGATACACATTAGTATTAAGTATACAAAAAGGCAACAATTCAGCAATTGATATCACCTCACAGATATCGAATTGCTTACCAAAAGAGTAGTAGAGTATTTTTGACCAGTTGAAAATTGTCGGGAAAAGTCACAAATAACTGTAAAGTATTCGTATAAATATTTGTTTGGTAATTTGTTTTATAACAGGAGGCTGACTGAATGTGGACAACTCCCGACGGGCGAGGAAAGGAAAATGACTTTATTGGAAGCGAAACAATTTATTAAGAATACCTATAAGTATAGCAGGAATGTTGGGTGTGTGTGAATGTGCAGTTAAATATTTTGTAATGATTTTGAAAAAAAATAATTGGCACAAATACTAAGCCAAAGAAAGGAATGAGGAAAAAAAATGAAGAATTTGGGGACACTTTGACAATAAACTTAAGCGAATGAACTTGGAATAGTGAAAGTAGATTATCAATTTAAACCCCAAGCGTTGTTATTCAGAATGGCATCAAAATTTTTGAAAAAGGCTTAAGTGCACAGTATTAGATTCATACAGTATGCCATGCTCACTTTGCATTGAGGATAGGTATGCACTGCCGTTAAATAAATATGTGGCTTAATGATCTGCTGCTTGCAGAAATCAAATGCTCAATGTATTTGATTAAATGTTTAATGAAATAGGGAAAATAAGATAGATACAGTATGTTAAGTATGAGAAGAGTTTAATGTAACTGAGGTGGAATTGCTTGTCATTTTGACAAAACTATTAATGAGCCTTGCCAGACTTATTCCATGTTTACTTCAATCGGCATGTTTATGAAAAAAGTGATATGGGTGCACTCAATCCAACATGCACAAGCAGTATGGCCAAACCCGACAATTTTGTAGTCCCATTGATGTTGGAGCCAATTCACAATGCCCGAAAGTGTTTGCCAACTTTTCTGGCAGAATTTTATTACGGGTGGCCTATAGGATTTTGGGGTACTGCCAACTTTATAGCAATTTGGGACAACTTTCTTGGCCCAATTAACCAATTGAGCTATGTATAGTGACAACCATGACTTTCAATCGTGAACTTCTAATTAGACCGTGCCCGAGGGTAATGAGTGAGAGCAAGGAAAGAAAGGTTTCGTGCTCCTCTGCGTCGAATGCATGGCATTTTGTCCAGAAAATGCCTTTGTTTCCAAGTTGACGCTTAAAAACTGTTTTGGCATGTTATGGGGGGTTAGTTTATGGTTTGGGGCCACGTTTTACTGCGGAACATGGGCAACTATGTTACTGGACTGCACTGGGCCCCGATTTTTTTGGTGTACGGATGCACTGGGCCCACTCGTTACTGGTGCACGGGGCCACTCTGTTTACTGGATGCACTGGGCCAAGTGTTACGGGATGCACTGGGCCACTCTGTTACGATGCACTGGCCACTCTGTTACTGGAATGCACTGGGCCACTCTGTTTACTGGAGGCACTGGGCCCTCTGTTACTGGATGCACTGGGCCACTCTGCTAGGTTGTACTGGAGTGCATGGGCCACTCTGTTACTGGATGCACTGGGCAATCTGTTACTGGAGCACTGAGGCACTCTGTGGTAATGGCTGCACTGGCCACTCTGTTACGGATGCAACTGGGCCACTTGTGACTGGATTGCACTGGGCCACTTGTTACGGGATGCACTTGGCAGGTCTGGGCCACTCTGGTAATGGATAGCGCACTGGGCAGTCGGGCCACTCTTTACTGGATGCCACTGGGCCAGTCTGGGCCAATAGTTACTGGATGCCACTGGGGCAGTCTGGTGCCACTCTGTACTGGATGCCACTGGGCAGGTATGGGCCACTCTTACTGGATTGCACGGGCAGTTGAGGCCACTCTGTTTACTGAGATGCACGTGCTGTCGAGATAGTGTTCATTTGCTTATTTCCATGGAAAGCGCTTGTCAGTACGGATATAAAAGTGTGATCCGTTGTAACTCAATTCAAGCGGGCACAATTGTTTCCATTGAAAAAGACCGTTTTCTTCCTATGGAGAGCAATTTGCATGTCGCTCGAATCAGGCTGTTTTATTTTGAATAGAAGACTATTGATGGTGCGGCACAGCACAGGTTTATGTTAGTTAGCAATAACATAAGAACAAAGATAAGGGCATTTTGGAGCTGTGGAGTGATGTCATTTGCCAGATTTAGCACTGAGCAGGTCTATTGCTATGTGGAATACACAAAACAAATAACTGCCCAGGAATATGGACGTCCTACTAAACAGATGTACTGTAGATGATTATTTTAAGAGTAGGATATGGAAGCTTGATTCTGGTGATGTATAGCTGATCCTCAGTAAAATGGAATGGGTGTCTGTAGTAATTTGTCTGACAGATTAAGGCCAGTCACTCAACACTTGATACACAATTTTACAAAAAGCAGTAGCAGTGGTGTTGGCTTTTCGCTTTGCTCTGCTCTTCTTTCACTTCATTTACTTCTCTTCTCTATCATTAGGCACAACCATCTTCAGAACGGAACTCTAAAAATCAACCCAACAAGAAAATTTGGAAAATTTGCATTAAGACTGATTCCAGTGCTGGCCAAAAAAAGAGTCTGTAGTGTCATAGACAATGATTTGTAGGATCATGAGCTGGGGTTTCTGAGTGTGAATGGACGGCTCACAAAAGTTTCCTATCCTAAAAGAGCCGGGCTTCCAAACCATCAGGAATTGAGATCAGGATGTTGTGTGGAGAGGCCCCAGACACATTTTTTTGTCCGAGCTGATTCATCGTGTCATGAATAAGTGCCAGGGATGGTGGCCAAGGGATGTCATTTTGGGAGGGTATGCTTATTACTTCGTTCTGCAGTGTCAAAAAACCAAGACGTGGTATCGATAGTTCCGACCAAAATTTCTTGTGGGTTTACTGGCGCCCTATATTTTGTGGCACATGTTGCGGCATTTGCTATCGCGGCAAGCAGGCTGAATGTTGCGATTTCAGTTTCACACGGATTGATTGCCAGTATGTTGAAGGTTGTTGACATGATGTGAAGGATAAGATATATTAGGAGGATTTTTTGTTCGCAATCTGCAAGTTTTGGTCATCTCACCATGTATTTTTTCAAGAGAGTATCTCATATTCTGTTAATGTATAATGCAAACTACCCACACAAGGATTCGCATTTTCAGTTGCGGCCTTCCTGTGTCTCTGGAACTCTTGCCTATGTCAGATCTGCTCAAATGCCCCATTTTAAGGAAAACACTCAAGGCATGTCTTACAAGTCCAAGCTTACTAGGCAGTCTGTTGGGTCTTTTTATATAAATATTCTTTGCTTAAATGCCAATGATCCACCTCAAAGAAGGCAACATGCTTAAATTGCAGGAACTGTTTAAAAATCAGTGGCGGCGCCAGGGGGGGGGGCATTTGGGGGCATTTGCCCCCCACACCCCCTCCCCCCCATTTTTTTCTTGCACCCCCCCCCAAGTTTGCCCCCCCCCCCCTGGTTGAAGAAAAAATGAGGATTTGGGGCAAAATTCAGTGGATTTGGGGCCAAAAAAAAAATCAAGTGATTTTGGGCCAAAATGGTGAATATTCAAAATGTTTCTATTTGCGCCCACCAGAATTTCACTTTATGCCGCCCCCCCCCCAAGTTTCACTGTGCCCCCCCCCCCCAGAAAAGGAGGTCTGGCGCGCCACTGTTAAAAATTAAGATAAGTCTGTGGTTAGAATTCTTGTGTAGTTATTTTTCGAGGGAAAAAAATTGCAAAAGGCAAGAAAACAGCAGTGTTCAAAATACAGTATGACTCTCATTCAGTTATGTGTTGCAGAAAGTATCTGTATGGAAAGCCTCAATTTGGCCTTTTTAGGTTGCATTAGTTTACTCGTGAGTATGTTATGATACCTATCTGTTAAAGACGGAACTGATTGTGATTGTCTGATTTAGCAAAAATGGCATATAGTGTCTTAAAGTGCGTATATCATATCTATATTGTTGAATTTTATCCCGTCTTGAAAAGCAGAGGGGATATTGCGAGGGTGCGCATGATCCAGTGTGTATGTGGTGTGTGGTGTGTTCCAGTTTGGTTAGGTTTTCCTTTTTCGCCTTCTCCTTCGAAAAGTTAAGTCCGATTTAAACCCAGTTATGTTTTTCAGAATCTCCATCCTATACCTTGTACACAGCTTAATGTACAATAAAAACATTAACCTGAAGACAGTGACTATGAGTTTGACGACCATGAATGAGTTTTAAGACCGGACTACGAGTTTTTAGGGAGGCTTATGATGGCTGAAAGTAGTTTAGTGGATGTTCCATTCTTTGGAGGTGTCATTATTTTGGGTTTGAGTTACTGTTGAAATGTTTGTGGGTTTGAAATTTTGTGTCTTCTGCGTTCCATTTATTTGGTGGTTCCTGGTGTCTCTGGTCCATTTCTTGGTTTTCCTAGTTTGTCAGTGGTTCACTTATTGATACTTCTTGGGGTTCATTTTAAAAAATATTGATAGTTACCATGTGGATTGTTTAGTCTTTCACTTAATGTTATAGGATCAAGTATTCTAAACTTGGACAGCCAGGTTCAAGTCACAGATTCTGAAAACAAATCATGATAATATTAGATGATTTTGTAGAAGAGATACAAGAAGTTTATAGGTCTCGCGATGGTTTTGAAAATATTGCGCTCGTAGCTCCGCGACTCCCCAATTTTCAAAACTCATAGATTGACCGATTAACATTCTTGTATCCGGTCAATATCCAATATCATATCAGACTCGGGGTGATGAAGGTGCAATAGGGTTCGTTCATATGTGGATGCTGTCAAAGGTCAGAACCAAGGTCAACTGACGGTGCATGTTCCAATTTGGTTAGGTTCTCATGTTAGGCGTTCTTTGAAAAGTTGAAGTTTAATTAACAACCTAGTAGGGTCAAAGGTGAATACAGGTTCCTCATATGTTGTTTTGTCAAAGGGTCACATACCAAGGTTTCAAGGTCCCCTGTGGTTAGGCTTTCATTTTTCGTTGGTTTTTTTGGAACTGCTACACCTTGTGTTATAATGCCATCTTGCAGGGGGGTCATGCAAGTTACGCTGTATTTTTGTTGGCTTGGAATACCTTAATTGCGACAGGCCTCGTCTTTTTAAAACTGTCCACTGTGCTCAAAAAAGAGCCACTTCTGAAAATGGTCAGGTATGTGTAGTGTGTGCGATTTTGTATCAAATTGGGGTATTATTTTTACCGAGGTAGGTGTGCTGAAAACAGCACACCTTAAGACATTTTTGGGGTGGATGGTGTGCCACCAACTCGCACGCCTCAAAAGACACGGCATGGAGGAATGTTGTGCAGCAAAATTTTGTAATTCATTAATCTTATCTCTAAGGGCTACCCCATCTCCATACTTCTATGGTACAATGTATTGACAGAAGAAAACTGTAAGTAGGGATAACAAATTCCAGAAAATTTAATCATACAGATCAATTTGACAGCCAAATTTTCTTTCAAATTGAGATGCCAGATAGTAGCATTGGTTTCCAGGAAGTTGAATCCTGTTATTGGATGGGTCTCATTAATTGGTATTGTCGTTGAAAATCTTCAATCGTGTATTTCTTACTAGTGTTGCTCATGTAGAAAAGTTTTCTCAAATTGGTGTGCATTTGAATTGAAGGGATCTATTAACAAACCACGTTTCACTTGCAAAAATCTTAACAATCTAACCATAGTTTTGTTTACAGGGGGAGGAACCTGGCGTGTGAAATATGTCAACAATGCTGGAAGCTGATATCCCGTAACGAGCACTGGGGATTAAGGTAAGTTTGTTATCAAGTCATGCTCAATTTTCAGAGGATTTGGACGATTACACTTTGAAACTGTCATATTTATCTCTTGATGAAAGCCTTGAAAGCTCTTGATAGGGACCTTCCTGGAATGGTATGAATTTGTTTGCATTCTAAACCTCTGGGGTTACATTTACCACTGCCCACATGTTGATAAGGTTAGCATCTCACAATCCAGAACATGTGCCTTTAAAGAGAAACAGTACAACGAAGATATTAAACAATTACAATCAAAATAATTATGACACATATCGAGTCGTTCATAGAAAAACAGATTAGATAACCCTAAAACAATGAATTAAACCATCTAGTCTGCCATTTTTGGTGATATTTAAAAATCGGCGCTAGTGTATAAAATGTTATGCGATACGGGACCGGCACGTTTGTGTCATAAATGCCATAGGAAATACACATTTATGAACGCATCATGTGTGAAGATGCATGATGCTACGTGCCGTCTGTATCGCATTAAACACAAAGACCATCCCAGATACAGTAGCGCGAATTAAAATAGCGCATGGTCAGACACGCAAATGTTTTTTTTAATGGTTTATGGTTAAGTGTTATTCCGTTTTTCTCATAAAAACCACTCCAATGCTGTTCAATAATTATTTTTTAGTGTATAAGGTTAGTTATTCTTGATTACATTTCTCCTTTAAGCCTTCATACCATCAGAACAAGAGGATGATAAACAATTAAAGACTACTAGGGTTGCAAAAAATTCCCGGGAATTTTCAGAGGGCGAAAATTTCCATGGAAATTTGGATTTATGTGGGAATGAATTTAGGAATTTTCAGGAATTTTGGGAATATTCAAAACAAAATTTTTGAAATTGATTTCAAAAGATAAAGTCGTTTGTGTCAGATTAGGATATTACTTGCACAACTGAATGATTAGAAAGAACAAATGAGAAAAGGAAAAACCTAAATCTTTAAAAATATATGTTGGGTCAGTTGAGGTTGTATTCTATCACTCACTGGTCTTGTAGTTTGTATTCTGCTAAACCATCCACCTTGAGTTTACCTTATATTTACGTACGTACTGTCTTCAAAATCAACTGACTTAATCTAATACATGATGAGCTATGCATGTCTGTAACTTTTTGTATACTAATTATACTTGATTTCTTGTTCATTTGCCAAATAGTTTGTAAACAAGCTCTTGTGCTACTTATTTGCCTGGATTATTTGCTGGCAACTTATCAATTAAGTAATGATTAGGGTATACAATGATATTTAAAACAATGGCCGCATTAGGCAGCCTTGAATTTCAGGATTTAAAGATAAAAAGTGGGCATGATTATATTTTGCAAACAGATAATTAAATCTGTAGACAAGTCTTCAGAGTAAAATTTTGCAATAAAATGGTTCAAATGAGTCTACAGATTTTAGAAAACAAACTACTTCCATGAGTTCAATTCCAGTTAGGCCTTAGCAAAGGGTGCAATCTAGGGAAAAAGTCTATTCAAAATGACTAGATATCTCGTCTGGGGGATGCTTAATAGAAAACTATTCAAATTGCCAAAGTTCAAATGCAATTAAAGGTTCCTATCACAAAAATGTATTAAACTATGTTAAGTATTAATCCTCAGAAACAGGGTATTTTGTCGTAGGACTGGGAATGTGCATCGGACCTGCGACTTTGGCTTGATTCTATGAGTGCCCGGTGGACTATAATACATGGGTTATACAAATTGAAATACTACTACTTGTAAAAACTAAAAAGCCTTTTGATAATTGGCCTGGGAGGAAATGTTTTAAAATGTTTAAAACTTATAAATGCCAATTGTAAAATCCCAATACCCGTGGCCCTTCAAATTCATTGGAAAGTTTTCAGGGAAAGTTTCCAAAATCCCGGAAACTTTCCACCCTTTGCAACCCTAAAGACTACAAATTGAATTTTTTGTTGGGTTTGTGGACTGCCAGCTCTGCGGAAAGGACCACTTGGCATTAATCGGTCATGCTTGATGAATAGATGGATGTTGCTAGGTCTATCGTCAACCAAAAAAGGTCAAACCAAAAAAGGTCAACCTAAAGGTCAACCGGATGGGTAAGGCGGCCGTGTGTTATATGCTATGAATATAAAGCGTGCAAAGCTGAGAACTGACAAAATCCTACCAGCAAAATTCTAGTTTTTTTAAAAGAAAGATTGATGTGCCTAAGTAGTGTATTAGAGTACAATCATGAAACACCTTAATTGGCAGAAAGGTTATTAAAAAATGTTTACAGATGTAGACTTCTGGTTAATTCCTAATTACTAGCTAATGATTTTTTGGAGAGATAGCAGGTCACCCTAATTTATATTTTACATAAGTAAAGGCATCAAAGACAGCAGCCCATCAATAACATTTTAACCAGATTGTCTATAATTGATGTGAACTTGACATGATGGACACGATGTTTGGCACCAGCTTCCATTGATATTGTATGATAGCATGTCAAGCGCCAAAAACCTCAGTGTTAATTAGTGAAAAACCTCCCCTCTGATATATTGAGGACCACCCCATTTTAGGTTATGCAGTGCCGTATTTGTAACATTTAGAGAATAAAAGATGAGATTTTTTGTTTTGGCCATCTTAGATGGTGTCATATGGATGGGCATCCAATATTTTGAGTGGTGGATGCGCGGCGCATTTTATTTAGAATTGTGTAGTTTTGCTAATTATCGACATAATTATTTGTCAAAAATATCTTACATCATTCTTTTTTATTCATTTAAATAATTACACCCCTCTTGAAAACAAATGTTTCAAACCAAGGAACCAAAGTCATCGCGCGGTGATCGTCACGCTGCGTAAATTGCATTTACATACCAATGCGACATGCAAGACGCAGTATAAACGGGCCGTTTGCGTGTGTTAGGCTACACCGCGTAATTGCTACACGCACTATCCATCTATTGCCCAGTAATGAATGGGCGGAGCTTTGATCTAAACCAATCAAATTTCTTGTTAACATGATAAACCACGCCCAGTGAATAAGAATTGTTTGACTTCTAACAAGAATCCGAAGAAAGCTAAAATGTGATAAAAACAGGTAGAGTGGAGAGTGATCAGGTTTCAGATAATTTTCAACTTCTTCCTGCACTTTACAGATTTCTTTTATTTAGTTATCCATTTATCCATTTCAAATCTGCCTCAAATTTGGCAACCCTAAAAATATCTTCAATTTCTAGGGCCTAATGCTCCACATTCCATGTACAGCATATGTACTTGGAAATTTTGACCCGAACCATGATATTTTGGGTGGAGTTCATAAATGCGAAATCAAGTGCAAAGTTGTTTAATTCCCTGGGGTGAGGATGTAGAATTGTGTTGGGATTTCATTTGGTATAGATATCAATTTTTGTCGGGGAAACTAGATTTGACATGTGGTAACATATATAGATATGTATTCCGTAAATGGAATCGTATTAAACACATGCTTGGATTTTGTAGACAGACTGCCCATGGAAATCAATGCAAGTTTTCCTGTTCAAAATTTCTGGAGTTCGTAAATAAAGACTGTATTATATAAAATGTGTGGGGTCAAATGTATCCAGGCTGTTCAAATGTTTGAGATAAGATAAAGACATAATATCATAATGCTTTGTCAAATTTAATTTTAGACCGCGGTCACACGAGCAATATTTCGTCGTTGTGTCGTAATATTCTTATTGTGGCACAACTGTAATAATTATACAATGGTCCCGGTCACACGGCGAGATTATTGTAGTCGTGTCGTAGACACATCGGAAATTACGAGGTCGTTGTTTACAAATGTCAACCCGGGAGGTCAACAACACGGTTCATTACGTAAGCATGGTAGTAAACTACAAAATGCAGTCACACAGCGATTTTGCCCAGTAAATTACAACAGTACCATGGTAGAAAGCGGCCTAACGACGGAAATTATCATCGTTAAGTTATTACGACAGTACTATGGTACAACGACGACATGTCATCTTAAGTTGCAGTCACACACAGCCTTTATTGTAGTACTATTGTAGTAAACTACAAAAAAAAAAGCCTCGTGTGACCCCGGTCTTAGTCTAAATTTTTTTAAAATGTTTTCCAGGGGCTATATTTGCATTGCAATTTAAGAATGGATCGTTTAAGCACATTTGACAATGTTTGGTAATTAAAGCCATAATTAAGACTTTTGTTAAATAATTTGAACACCATATTTTTATAAACTGGGGCGCTTTTTCAGGCATTTTCAATTATGAAAGTATTATGTCTCGTAGTCCACTGATATGATTTCATTGGATTAGATAGCTTTTCACTGGGCCCATTCCATGTCAAAATTCGAGATGTGCACCGCCGCACGTCATGGATTTTTAGCTTTAAGTGTGGTGGTAGACATGATGAGATCTGAAAATCTGAAATTTTGAGCTCATAGTCATTTCGTTTCCCGTGAGCAATTGGAAAATTTGGGGGGTCACCATCACAAGGGCTCCCAATGTGAAAGATATGTTGAGAGGTCACAGATTTGTAATGGAAGCCCCCACAAACTTTGAAAATCACACCTAGGGTAATATTTGTGTAGAATTCAAATCTGGACATCAGGAAGTTCATATCGCGTGTTTACTCTGAGAGTTAATGAGGCCTAAAAATGTGCCTTGGTCATTCGGGGCCAAAGTATGGGGGGTCATAACTCAAAAGTAAGAACATTATATGGTCATCTTTTGGTCAATCAGAGTTAAATAGTACAACTTTAAACCAATACAATATGAAACACATTAGAAAGTAATAAGTGGGGTACAGCCCCTTGAAAATGGTAATGGTACTTTTTTCACACATTTGACCCCCCTGAAAACCAATGTTGACATTCGACAGCACCCCTCTACTTTAGATATGTTGAAGATATATCATTAAACAACCTTCCTTGAAAGAACTTAGCTTGGTGTCTTAATTTTTTCACAACAAAATACACACTCAACGTTACCACACCAAAGGTATCCGTGACCCAGCGGTCATTGTAACTGCACAGTGTATATCACCATATAACTTTCTATGGGGATATCAGCAAAAAGTTCTTGTGTGAAAGCATGAAGACATCAAGGCACCAAGCTGGTTCTTTCAAGAATAGGTCATTGATGATGTCATGTCTTCAACCTATATGAAGTGAGGGGTGAGTCGAATGTCAACATTGCTTTTCAGGGGGCCAATATATGTCCAAAATGCAAAAATTGGATTTGCAATAGGCTGTACCGCGCTATATTACCTATATGCTTATTATTATACGGGTAGAAAGTCTGCAGTGTGACTCTCATTAACAAGAAAATGCGACATTAAAAATATGTTACTTTACGAGGTTTTTTCTGACCCCCCGAATTGTCCCAGAGAAAGATATTGCATTTTTAGACACAAATAACTTTAAAAGGAAGGGGCTATCACATTTGAGGCCAGATTGAATTCTCCACCATAAAATTCCCCAGATAGTGATTTTCAAAGTTAGGGAGGGTTCTCTTACAAGTTTATGGCCCTCTCAAAAATTGTCTTTCGCGTCGCACAGCATTTTTGAGGTTGACCCCCCTAAATTTATGAATGCTCCTGTGGGAAAACGAAGGCGGTATGAAAGCTCAAAATTTCGGGATTTTTTCATTTATCATAAATCATTATCATCCACCCCAAAAAAAGAAAAAAAACCATGACATGCTGCGGTGCACATCTCGAGTGTTGACATGGAATAGCCCAACTCCCAAAAATGTTTGTCCTTGAGGGATTTGTTCCTTTAAAAATTTTTAGCTTTTTTTTATGTTTTTTGGTTTTTTTAATGGTATGCAAACCTTTCTTTTTAAATCCAAGCTGGATCTACTGATACCTACTACTGTCCAGAAATGTGTCCAGAGCCTATTCCTAAACTTAGAGAGTAAATTGAAATCAGTTAACAAGATTCACCTGAAAATAAATAAGTTTTATATAGCGTTTAATCCCGTAAACAGTCTCAAAGTGCCGTTTCCAATCTTATTATGCCGCCGTCAAGAAATAGTCACAGTCATTTGGTGTAGAATGTTATTCTGTGTTGGAATATGTTAGAGTTGTGTGTGCAGTTAAATGGTACCCCAAATATTTTACTTGTTGTGGTCGGATATCATTCAAACCGCTGCGTAATGGTGGCGTGCACTATAAAACACTAACGCGTCGCAACAGAGTATGCCAGGTATAGATCCCAACATAACGTCAGGGTTGGTATGATCAATAAGCTTTCCCCAATTTCTGCAAGTGGTTTAGCATCGGCAACCCCCACTAAATGACACCAGCGGTCCAATTGGGTTTGATAGCGCGTCACGCATCGTTGCATCCCATCCTGCCAACTGCCATCTGCAGCATACCCCTTGGAAATCCATGACCCCACAATGCAAAGTGGGTTAAAAGTCAACATAGCCATGGTCTATGTGTGCAAGTCTGTTACTACAAGATGACAAGTTTTGTTGGAAGCCGTATTTGCCGTTATTTATTCAACGAAATTAAAAAAAAGTTTTTAAAAGCATGGCCTAGTTCATGTGCAGCTCCAAGTGTGGGAGGATTATGGTTCCGGATCGGAGAGACAATCAATTTGGCCACTGGCAGAACGGTTTTAAACAGAGGATGTAGACATGGTCCTGGTGCCTCCCTTCCTGGTGTTTCGAACAGAAAAACATTTTTTTAGTGTCATTTTCCATTTTTTGTATTTGTTTTATTGGCAGAATGGAGATGAATCAGATTAAGGTGCACATTAAAAGCTTATGGACAAATTTTGGACACTGCACGTCTAGACGTTGTATTCGTCAGGCTACAGTATGTATGTGTGGGGATTACTATGTCTGGACTGGGGCCAAAGGTGTGAGGGTGTGTGCGTGTGTGTGTGTGTGTTGCCTGATGTTTGTGCCGCACTAGGTTTGGGTGTGCACACCGACCAACCCTTTTTTCATAAATTATGGTTTAAATTGTAAAGGAAAGGATGGCTATCATGCTAAATTGGCCCTTTTTGTACACTTTTGCTCTGCAACTGAGACATGTTGTGCTTACGAATGGGACATTTTGCAGCTCTGGGATTTGTCCCCTTTCAATTACTTGTATTATTAACAGTAAGTATCTGAAATTGAAATGTTCTGTACTCAATATCCAATAGTGGTTCATTTGTTTAAAAAAAAAAAAATACTTTCACTGTTGAACTTCAATTTATTAATTGCCTTTACTGGTTTACTCTATTGATTTCAAATCAGATGTGGATGGGAGGGGAGGTGTATTCTTTCTGCTATGAGCTTAGTACAATATGCTCATCCATGAAGGGTGTATTTTCTGAATACATTAGTAAATGAAAATTACTGAACTGTGCCATTGGAGTTGAGATTATACAACATGCTCATCCACCAAGGACACAGTTCATTGGTTATACTTGTACACGCTTTGACTTGAACTGACCTTTTGTGTTCTGGTATCATTTTTCATACCCCAAAACCAGGGGGTGTATTTTCTAATATTAGTAAATGAAAACTACTGAAAAGTTACTGAACTGCGCTAAGGGGGTTGAGGCTATACAACATGTTCATCCAACAAGGACACAGTTCATTGGGTTGTACTTGTACATGCATTGACATGAACTGACCTTTTGTGTTCTCGTACCATATATCATACCCCAAAACCAGGGGGTGTATTTTCTAATATTAGTAAATGAAAACTACTGAACTGTGCCATGGATATTGAGACTATACAACATATTCATCCATCAAGGACGCTGTTCAGTGGTTGTACTTCAACATGCATTGACATGAACTAACCTTGTGTAGTGTGGGTTTCTTATGTCATACCCCCAAAAGGGGGTGTATATTTTGTAAAAGTATGCATTAATTAGTAAATGGAAGCTACTGAACAGTGGTTGTACTTGTACATACATTGACATGGATTGACCTTCTATGTTCTGGGTATAATTATCATACCCCAAAACCAAGGGGTGTATTTTCCGAATACATTCAGTAAATGAAAACTGCTGAATTCTGTCAAAGGGAATTAATATACAGGATGATGTAGTAAAATCAAAAAGGAGTAGCAACAGGGATTGCTGGATTTCTAATGAGCATGATAATATCACACAGTAGTATTTTTTTAACACCAATTTCTGAAGTATAAGGTAGCGATTCTCCCAGCATGTGTGGTAGAGCTCGTAGTTCTTTACCTAGCGAGGTTCTGGATTGTGTGGTTGCGTATGTGCACATCCCAGAGCTAGGGCATGTTGTCTATGATTTGTTTCCTGTAATGTGATATGCGCTAGTTACAGCATATATCATATGCGATTGCATTCAGTGACTGCTGTTGCAATTGAGTTGATTATGTGATTAATAACAGAAAGAGGTTCTATATTTAGTGCTTTACTATGGTCTATTCAAAAAGTATGTGCTGTGATGAAACAGAATGAAAACTGAACCGAAATGAAATGTTAATAATGCGTTGTGATTTGTGGAAGTAGTCGATGACAGTATTGACTTTAAATCCAGTGTTCATTACTGAGTGTTTTTACCAACACACACCAATTGGAACTTAAGTTGCAGGTATGATCCATACTTGGATCTTGGAAGGCAATTTGTGCAAAACAAATTTTTGATCCCGAAGGCCACCTCTAGTATCAACATTATCATCTATTACTCTATTCAACCTTCTACCTCGACAGGAAATTCATGAATTATTTTGGATATAGTGTAGAATCTCCTTACTTAAGATTTATTAAGAACAATAAGAAGCTCTATAGACTTTGATAATTTCATTTGAAGCACAAACTTCCACCTATAATGCAAGTAGGAGAATGAGCATTTGTTTGACGCCCAGACATAGCTGGACAGGACCTTTGCAATCCAGTGTGTGTGCGTGCACTTGGTGTGTGTTGTCACTTAAAATTGCTAAGTTTGGTATGGCAGCAGTTGCAGCACCACAACTTGGATTCTGTGAATATAGTGTAGTGTTGAAATTCTAGTTAAATTATCTGAAGAACAAAAATATAGTTGTAACATTATTATTATTGTCTCTTTCTTGTCTGAAACAGTGGTTTCTACAACTTTGGTCAATCAGAGAGTCAGCTCCTTAACACTGCAAATGCAAGGGGGGCATTTTTAGGCAGGTTATAATTTTTGTTCTTGGCGAGCAGATTAAGTAAACTTGATAAAATATTTTTTACCCCTGGGTTAGTAATTTCAAAATGCTGTATACAGGCATTAGTAGTATATTTTTTTCGATTTCTAAATTTTTGGGGGAAAAAGACTAAAAAAACAGACCCAACAGACAAGCAAGGGCACCTAAGGATGGGATCCAAAGGATACAACTGCAACTTCACAACACAATGGCAAAAATTAAAAAATACTTAAGAGAATTGCAACACCCCCTAGGGGGAACACAGACACTCTAGGGGGGAACACAGACACCTAGTGGGGAACACAGGACACTCAACACCACAAAACTATACAATTGCTATGTTGTTGTATAGTTGTGTGTTGAGGTCTGTTTCCCCTAGGGTGTTGCAATTCTCATTTAAAGGTATTTTAATTTTTTGCAGTTTCAAAAACTCTTTATTAAATTCCATCACGGTTTAAGAAGCTTGCCACATTAGCCCAACTGGGTTATTTTTGTTCAGGCTTTTAGACGTGATGATTATTAAAGTTAAAGTGTTAACAATGTAAATTAAAAATTTTGGATGGGAGAATAATGGTATTTTCTTAGCATGTTTGGATGAAGAACACTGAAAGGCAAGCTCATACAACAAGACTGGCAGACGAGGCGGACGGGTTACCTGTTTGTCAAAGTGGGTGGACTCCACACATCTGCACATGCCCTGGTTATGTCGGGTACAACGCTCTGCAGTCCTGGTTCTCTTCAGAGGTATGTCTGATCATATTGGGTAAGGCACCTCATTGTTTACAAGAACATATACTTCAAGAGCTTTTGATTGAGTTATTTGGACAATGTCATAGATAAACCCAAGAAAAGGCTCGTCTTCAGGAAGCCTATTGTCCATTAAGGTCCCATTGGACCGGGATTGGAATAGCGGACAGTAGAGATGTAATACCTTACACTTTTCAAAACTGGACTGGGGGTGTGCCAGGTATCACAATCTGTGTACCTGGGACTGTGGTTTAATATTCCACTCAAAAGGACAGACGTACTATCATGGTTCATTTGCCAAAGCTACCAAATGTGCCAATGCATGTTGGGGAGGGGTGAAATTCAAGCACAAAGGGTAATACCTAACCCAGAGGCTACTATATCCCATATAGATTGGTTAATTCTAGTTATTTTTAAAAACAACATTCTTGTACTTATAAAGTTGTGTGACTCCACCGTCTTGTGGGACCCCCTGATTTTACCAGGAAGTAGTCGATATTGATATCAGAGGAAAAGGTGTACAGTATTATTCACATTGTCGTCCTGAAATTTGAGCCTCGATACATTCATCCAAGATATAACAAAACAATGTATTTATGGTTAACCAACCATCAATATTAGCACAGTAGTGAATAGGGCTTTTGCAATATGCATTATTGCTTCTACCGTATAAACCGCAAAATTAGTTCCCACGCGTAGCTGGATGGGACGTATGTGCAAGGGCCAGTCTTTCATATTCAAGTAGATACACGTATCCTATGGCATGTACACAGTTTTACTGCATGAAAAAAAATCTGATTATCCTCTAACTTTGAAATAAGCATTTTAGGTGACTGTATTTTAGTTATAGAAGAATACTTTTAATTACCTGCACACAAAAAATATATTTCAAAAATGTCTGAGTCGGCCTTAGTGGCAGAATTGTACTTACTAATTGCCCCAAACATGAAAAACCACACCTATGCATATGATGATTGGGTGTAATTAGTAGTTGTGACCCATTTAAAGAAAGATTGAGTTTGTAGTCCAATAATTTCATTATTTTTTATACTCATTCCATGCACATGGGAGCAAGTATTAAGTTTCTTGAAATCCTTATTTTAAATTGCAGGGTGTTGATCTGGGGCTTATCCTGTACATCCGATACCGGCTGACTGAGACGGGAGGGGGAGGAAGAGGAGAGAAAGCGCAGGTAATCAACTAGTGGCGAAAAAATCATAGGTAAGTAAAATAATTGGTTACCCTGGTAGAACTAAAAAGAAGATTACTAACTAAGGTGATTGTTCCGGTTTGGGAGCTACATGGCACTGGTTCGTCCTGTTTCAGCACTAATGAGAGTCAGGAAGGGCCATAGGTCAATTCATCTTGCTAGCTCCTAATAAATCCTCACGTAGCCGTGCATGTTGATGTGAGGTGAATACAGACACCGTAAGCGGGGCGACAAAAACTGGATTAAAACTACCTACCTAAGGATAGATTGGTCCACAGGCTGCTTAAGTTTCAAGGCTGCCTGAACCAACAGCAAAAAAACATTATGCTTCCTCTAGGAGTCGGGCAACATTCCAAGACAGAAGTATTTATTTCAATAAAGGTATAGTTCTTCCTCCCATGTACAACCCAACATCCTTCCTCGATAATTTTCATGCATCCTGTACTCGTTAACTCTCTCCTCTCTTTTTTCCCCTTCAAAATCATTTTTAAAACGTCATGAAGATGGGCAAACTTCCGTGCCAGGCATAAGCAGTATGGCAACATGTTCTTTACAAATTCCTCCATTGAATGGTGGTACTAAGAGATGGTTGGTTGGGTGCGCAGACCGATAGAAAAAAGCTCCAAATGTTCATCTGTTCTATTATTCGTCACAGTAATTAAATGTCAGTGGTGTTCATGTGCAAATGGGCAATGGAGATAAGGTTAGTAGGCTCTGCACTATTTAAGTGAGGACAAGACCAGTTGCATTTTACAATTACAAAGCCTCATAGGATGTATGATTTTAATAGTTTTCAAAGCAATACAAACAAGATCTGGAAGGCATTTAACTAAAACTTCAATGTAACATATCTCATGTGACTCTTAGTAAGTTAAGAATACTCTTTTACTCATAACATTACGAAGGTTCCCTGTATTTAAGGGGTTTGACGTGTAATGATCTACTCGATAAAATTTTACTAATTCAATAATATGGTATTTACAACGGTGCTGAGTAAGAATCTGAGAATAAAAAAAAAAAAATGGGGGGCACCGAATTTGTTTTGAGCATAGCCCAAAACAAAAAAGGTATGTTGTCACTTGTTAAACCACGCAAGTCTATAGGGAAAGTTAAAAAATGACGTTTAGATCGCCTACAAAATAAGAATTTCTCGTAAAATTTTGTATTTCATAAATTGTTGATGGTCCCGATGTCGTTCTCAAAATTTTGAAAGTAAAAAATGAGGGTCACCCACTACTTTTTCCATACAGGCGAAACCATGAAATTGGACACTTTTTCAAATGGGAGTTTGTTGGGCGGCAAGAAAAAAGAAAAATCCGCGCCCCTTTGGCATTGCAGCAAACATACCTTGGCAGCTCAAAACTAAAATCTAAATTTGTCATGACTGGGCTGTCTAAACAGGAATGTGAAGGTTTGTGTAAAGCAGTTGTGCTTAAATAAATACACGTCTCAAACCCCTTAAGCACTATTAAGGTAGGATTATCGGCTACGGCATCTTGCCCAGATCTTGTTGAAATTCTAATGAAATGTTGGTATGGTGAAAAAAACAAGGGTACCAAGTTTAATTTTTTCAAAAAAGGCATTTGAGGAGATATGTCATGGTAATGCGTTTTTCAAAAATTCCCCTGACAGGGCTGATTTTGCAGTACAGAAAATGACCAAAAATGGGGCAATTATTGTGAAAAACTACACATTTTATTTCAATTATTTCTCAAGTAATTGTGGTATAAGTCTAGATTTGTTGTTTGTTTTTAATGGTTAAAAGAAATATTCAAAACCCAATTACAATTTTTTATTTGATGAGTGTTCACAAAAACAAAAGAAAATGGTGGTCGCACACACTTTTTTTGTCTCGCCTGAACTTTGTTCGGCAGAGAGTTAGTAATCACTTTTCTGTCTGTCTGTCTGGTCTGTCCGTCCGTCTGTCTGGTCTGTCTGTCTGTCTGTTGTCTGTCATCTGTCTGTTGCCTGACGTCCGTGTTCACGGGTTGTGTACGATTTATGCGGAGTTTCGTAAGGCTATGATGATGTAACTGGTGGAACGAAGCGGGTCCACGAGTTCTCGAGCTGATTAGATTTGGGCGTATACAATAGATAATTAAGTATCTAATTTGATAATTAACGAAAAATTTTCCCACAAGGCTTGTGTACAAGTTTTCTGGGAGTTCCGTAAGGAGTTATGATTTGATTGAAAACTGGTGGAAGAGGGAGCGGGCTGTTTTTGAGAGTTCTCGAACTGATTGTATTTCGGGCAAATTATATGCAAATGAGCTAATTATATGCAAAAAAACAGCGTAATTGCTATAAGTTTGAACGGCATGGTTACTGGAAAATCCTGAAAGGCATGAAAGCCTATCATGTGGTGCGCAATCTTTTTTTTTTTTTCTCAATTGAGCGTGTGTTGATAACAAGCGGCTTAGGTATGCAAATGAGCTATGAATATTTGCGAATTTACTGTATCTCTGAAAAACCGTACATTGGATAGGCAAAATTCCTTCGCTGCATGAAAGAATCTATGCCATGCATCTGTTGGGTGAATCACTATTGGGGTCAAAGTGCATGGGGCCGATTTTAAAGGGGAATTTTTTGATACAGATTGATCTAATTAAATTATGCGTAATTGCGTTATCACTGAAATGGTACATTGGATATGCAAAATCCTTTCGCGACATGAGACTTCTATGCCGTACCTCTTTTGTTATGAATCACAATTGCGGTCAAATGCAAGTGATCAATTAAAGGGGCATTGTTTGATGCATATTGATCATTAAATATGCGTAATTGCTGTCTATCGCATAATGGGACATTGGATATGCCAAATTCCCTTCGCTACATGAGACTACTATATGGTAACATCTTTGTGTGAATAAGAATTTGGTCAAATGCACTGTGGCCCACCCTAATAGGGCATTCTTTGATTTATTTTAAACTTCGCAACTAATGCTAAAATGCTTTGGTCCATGTAACCAAATTTTCGTCAGGTTGTCAATGGTCAGTGTGAAATACTACACCTTCAAAAAAGAAATTTGATCAGGAGTTGTTACCTACAAAATAATAGGTCAGCATGTGTTTTATTGGCCCAGTATATATGTCTGTGTGTGATGTGGTGGTGTACAAACAAGAGACTTATCAAAAAGGGGGGGGAGAGTACACCACAACAAAGGTACTTAACATCAATATAATAGCTAGATCAGTCCCAATGTTTTCCATTGAAATGGTTTTTCTACTTCTTTTGGTTGCCAGCCGGTTAATTTTGGCAAAATGTTGAAAATACGCAAAAATTGTGCATTTACCACTTTATGGACACCGTAGGCGACTAAAATTAAATGTGGTCAACTGGTTTCAAAAATAGTTGTTGCAAATTGAATAAATTTTCATAAGTTTATTAATTTAGTGAATTTAAGGGATTTTTAAAAAAAAAACGCGTGTTTTTTTGTTTTTTGAATTTTAAATTTTGTGACCCCTTGGGTGGGGTCAAATGAAGGAGCAGGAAATAAAGAAATACATAAATGCAAAACCCGGGGGTGCTACTCTAAAATCTCTTGGTTATGATATGTTGGGGACTTCAAGATTAATATCTCCCAACGAAGATGTTGTTGACCTCTATTGTATTATAAAATGAAAGAGTGAGAAAAGATATAGAATAATAATGCCAAAACCCGGTGGGTTGCTACTCCTAAAACATCTCTTACTTGTGCTCATGGGGTGCGACTTTCAAGCTTAATATCTCCACAAGGGAAAATGTGTGACCCCTAGGGTGGTGTCAAATTGAAAAGGTGAGAGGTATAGAATACATCAACATGCAAAAACCCCGGGGTGCTACTCCTAAACATCTTCGTTATGCTCTGTTGAGGACTTCTCATGATTAATATCTCCACATGGGAAATGTTGTGACCCCTGGGGTGTGTGTCCAACGAAGAGCAGGAAGTACAGATACTATAAATGCCAAACCGGGGTGCTACTCCTACACATCTCTGCACCTTATGCTCATTGGGGTTTTCAACTTGCAGATGAATATCTCCACAATGGAAAATTTGTGACCCTAGGGTGGGTTTCAATGACATAGTGGAAACACAAAAGGTTAAAAACTATTAAGAAATTGGAGTTTATCGGGTGGGGGGGGGGGGGGGGGGGGTTTCACAACTTTTGGGGGACACCCTGGACTCGCACGTTTGCACTCTGGTGTGCGCTTTTTGTCTTACAAATAAGCGCGAAAGCGGCGAGACTTGGGGTTCGAGAACCGCCTTTTTGTTGAAGGTATTTCTAGAAATACTGAGTTCCCACTTTTTCATATTTTTCCTAAAGAAACTTACAACTCCCTTGGTCATGAATCCGGTTTCATATAAAGGAAAATCAAATATAGAAAATTCTCACGTAGATTGCAGATTGAGTGTTTCTATTTTAAATATATGTGTTTTTAATTTTCCAAAATTATTTTTCTGATTGCTTGGTAAGGCAAACTGGTATTTCTGAGTAGCTTATAAGCAAACTGGTATTTCTGAGTAATTGTATGTAACTGGTATTCTGAGTAACTTGTGAGCAAACTGATATGTCTTGTGTAGCTTGTAAGCAAACTGTATTCTTGATAGCTTATAATCAACGGTATTTCTGAGTATCTTGTAAGCAAACTGGTATTTTTCTGAGTAGCTTGTAAGCAACTGGTATTTCTGAGTAGCTTGTAAGCAAACTGGTATTTCTCTGAGTAAGCTTGAAGCAAACTGGTAGTTCTTAGTACTGTAAGCAAACTGGTATTTCGAGTAGCTTGAAAGCACACTGTATTTCTGAGTAGCTTGTAAATCAACTGTTATTTCAGAGTAGATTTGTAGCAAACTTGGTATTTTCTGAGTACTTGTACGCAACTGTAATTTCCTTTGAGTAGCTTGACCGCCAACTGTATTTCTGAGTAGCTTTAAGCAAACTTGTTATTTCTGAGTAGCTTGTAAGCAAACGGTATTTCTTAGTCGCTTGTAGCACACTGGTATTTTCAAAGTGCGTGAAAGCAACTGTATTTCTTGATACTTGTAGCACACTGTGTTATGTCTGATAGCTTGTAGCAAACGGGTAGTTCTGAGTAGTAGCTTGAAAGCAAACCGGTACTTTACTTCACCTTCCATGATTTTTGGCACAAATTTTGAAAGGAGACACTGCCAGTATGCAGCTTTAGATTTTGCTTACCATCTCTATTGAATGGAAATTAGCTTATGATACACAATTAGCACCAAAGTAAAATTGTATTGGTTTTGCATAGAAATAGCAGAAAACTGACTTCCAAATTGTTTTCAAGTAACAACTCGATGAGGTGTGTATTACATGTCTAAAAATTTGTTTTTAATATCACTCAATTCCTTTGATTTTGTGGTATTTTAAAGGGGGATGGCTCGATTTAAGCATATGAAGTTTTCACCTTGATAGATTGTCCTTCACTCCAAAACCCTGTCTGTAAAGTTTCCCGCCGATATTTCAATCCGTTTTGATGCGAGAGCTAAAAACGTGATTTTGTAAGCCCCATAGAGTACTGTGTAAAATTAATATTGGTCAACCAAATTGGGGCACATTTTCGCTCATAACTTCCAAACTAAACATCCTTTGGCTCTAAGATTTCACAGTGTAAATGAGAAAAATAGTAGCTTTCTTCCGATACCAAAATGTTGACCACTTCTGGTAAAATCTGGGGCTTCTGGGGATGAGGCTATTAGCGATCAGGCCATGGACCTTTAATAAATAGTTGCAATTGCGGCAGCTATGGCTTTTAAGTTTGATGTGTAATTTTAACAAAAGCCAGTGTGTGTGCTAAATTTTGCTGTTACTGACTCCTATATTTTAGTATGCCAGTACTGATATTTGAGCTTAAATTGGGTCTTCACAGTGGGGCTGGTATGTTGGGTTCAGTTCAGTAAGGGAGGACGTGCGTACTTTTTGTCAGTTGACACAGAAAATGGCAACTTTTAATGAAGTATGGGAACATAGTGGAAATTAATGTTTCCTTGGCATGTAGAAATTTGCCATCCACTGGAGATGATTTCCGGACTAATAGATAGTTGCGAACTGAGTGAAAAGGTATGTGCAAAAATATGATAGGATTTGAATGTTTAGAATGAATTGTGTTGGGCTCTGTTAAATTAGTATTGTTTGGTGGACAAAATAAGGAAATTTAATAAATGTAAATCTTGCAGGGAGGGGGAATGAGTCTACATATTGTTTGACATTGCTTATAGGCTACATATTTTCACATTGCTTATAGTCTTATGCTAGAAGAAATCACTGTTTTACAGGGGAGTGCCAAAGGTAATTAGACCTTAACCATCATTTCAAATGGGTAAGGTAACAAGCACTGATTTTTACCCAACTGTACAATAGAACTGGTCTTAATATTAGCCACTCTGCTGCTCTTTCAATACCTTCACATAAATGAGAGCTAGTCCAGACAGCAGTGGAATCTAGTATAATGATCCTACTTAAGTATCGGTAAGATTCAGCCTTTCAAATCAAAATAGTTTTGTTTAT